>JAQIWT010000612.1:0-17187 GCA_034696485.1 Isohypsibius dastychi
TCGCCTTCTCCGTTCATCTTCAGTCACACTCATGTTTCGCCCACTTCAATACCAGATTCCCGTGCTTCCGGTAAGAATCGAACTTGCTGTAGAGCTGCATTGCATTCAAGGTTCGACAAATGATCTTTCTGGTCTTATATTATGGAACTGTGTGAAATTCATAATTAAAACAGATTCGAAAAAATCAATAATTACAAGAATAACCCAATCTGGTTATTTTAGAATCTGGATCCGAAAAACGGCGTGGGAGAGTTTCACATAAAATTCAGCAGCTCCTTGCAACGTTAAAGAAACCACGACGGAAGAATCTGGAGGAATATTTTGAGGATGATGATGTGGAACTGGAAAGTACGAAGAATCCTTACACAAAATAACCAGAATCACAGTTTTTCGGTTTTTAAAAACGGTGTGATTTTCTAGTTGTCGCTTCGAGCTTGAACGTTGATGCCCCGAAACCGGAAGGAAATCTTACTGGACCGTTCATAACGGATGCCGTACCGGTAAAATGACCGATTTGTTTTTATTCATCATTCAGTTTCTTTTGCTGTTTTGATTTGTGCTGACTTTAAATTACCATCCATATTTTCAGACGCCATCAAACGCGTTTTCGTCGCTGGAAAACGCTTTATGGCAACATGCACGAATATTCCCTAAAGCTCCCGCATTCACGGTTGTCGATTCAAATGGCCGTCTAGCGCCCAACTTGACTTATGGTGGGACTTGTTCGATTTCATGTTTCCTGACTTGACGGATCTTGTTCCAGGAAAATTGTTGAGCCGTAGTCAGCGGGTCTGTTATAATTTATTGAACAAAACCAGCCAGCGAGATGGGACCTTGAAAATCAAACCTGGTGACAGAGTAAGGCAAACATTTTAAGAAAAGATTTTCCGTAATTCTGATACAGAAATTCCGGTGAATTCGATGTTCATGTATTGTTTGTAATTTTTTATTACTGCTCAGTTTATGTAAATGATATCGTTTCAATGTTTGGTTTCAGGTGGCTCTTGTTTTCCCGAATTCGGATCCCATTTCTTTCGTGACGGCATTTTATGGATGTCTGATGGCTGGTGTTATTCCGGTGATGATCGAAGTTCCAGCCAGCAAGCGGGTATATTTTAGGAGTGACGTTCCGAAAAACATTAATTCGAGAATGTCGTTTATGAGACTCATCGTGATGTTTTTCCAGAAAACAATGTTTTAAAAAAACTTTTTTTGGTTCTGACTTTTTTAGTTCATACTCTCTCCCTTTGATCTCCGGAATATTGTGTTTTAAACTATTCTGCTTTTAGGATGCTGGTTGCCAGCAAGTAGGATTTTTACTCGGAAGCTGCAATGTCAAACTTGTTCTCACTTCTGAAACGTGCTTCAAAAGTCTTCCCAAAACGCCTTCTAACGAAGTGGTCGCTTTCAAAGGCTGGCCGCCAATTCAGTGGCTCATCACGACCAATCTCCCAAAACCTCCTAGCAGTTGGGAACCACCTGGCCGGATACCGGAAGACAACCCTGCTTATATTGAATATACTTGTGATCGAGATGGGACCGGTAGTGTCTTGGGAGTAACTGTCTCAAGACGTAATATGATCAACCACTGTAAAGCCTTGACTTCTGCTTGCTCATATGCCGATGGTGAAGTGATGATCTGTGTTGTGGACTTCAAACGGGATGTCGGATTGTGGCATGCGATTCTCACGGTTAGTCGCCCAGATTGTCCAAGACATCCAGCGTGGTTTGTTTTCTAGGTTGTGTGTATGACATCTAATTTAGAAGTCTCTTGTGCGAACCCTGTTCCTGACCGTTAATTTCTGCTTTTATTTCAGAGTGTCTATAACCGACTGCACGTTATATGCATTCCTTACTCTCTTCTCAAAGTCAGTCCGGGGTCATGGCTGTTGATGATTACTAAATTCCGTGCCGCTATCGCGGTTGTCAAGTCGAGAGATCTGCATTGGGGTGTTCTTGCTCAACGGGATCATCGGGATGTGAATCTATCGCAGTTGCGGATGCTCCTGATTGCTGATGGAGCCAATCCATGTAAGACCTAGGGATACGGCATGTTTCAATGCCAAACTCATGCCGTATAGCTTTCACTACTCAGAATTGAGAGAGAGACTGAATTTACATCGACCTGAACTTTGAACTCGAACCACCGAATTTTTTTCTTAAGAATATCCGTTTCTTGGACAACGTATGTTCTGGGTTCCATATGTCGATGTTGCAGGGTCGCTGACATCATGTGATCAATTCCTGAATGTCTTTGCCTGCAAGGGTCTCCGTCCGGATGCGATCTGTCCATGTGCCTCTTCATCAGAAGCTCTGACTGTAGCAATAAGGCGGCCTGGAGGAGCTCAGGCTACTTCAACCGGAAGGGGCGTCTTATCGATGATTGGATTAAGTTATGGTGTTATTCGTGTCGATAATGATAACAGTCTGACGTCGTTGACGCTACAAGACTGCGGTCGCCCTCTTTGCGATAGTGAGTACTATTTTTTCAACTTTGCTATCGACCTTGCCCTTTGCTTGGCGAATCAGGCAAACTTGGCCTCTTTTGTTGACGCTAGACAAATAACTGCTTGACCGAGTCATGGTAGTACTGATACTTGTAATAACAGATTATCATATTTATATGAATTATTGGTTTCCGATATGAGTCGAAAATATAATTTTGAAAAAACTTCAGAATAGTGACTGGGTTTTTTTGCAGCCGCGCTCTTGATTTTGAAAGTTGAAGGATCGCCATTCGTGTGTCGCACGGATGAGATCGGCGAGATTTGCCTGCATTCATCATACAGTGGCTCAAGCTATTGGGGGTTAGATGGGCTGAGCTCTTCCGTTTTCAAGGTAAGCTGTCGCCACTCGGCTTTACTCCGCTAATCAGTTCTTCATTCTTTTGCCTTTTTCTGATCAGGTTCAACCATTGAACCCTGATGGAACTGCTTTCTCCAACAAGCCTTATGTCCGAACGGGATTACTTGGATTTCTCGGCCCGGTGAGTATCTTGGTAAAATTTTCTTAACATTAGAATTGGGTTGTCTGTCGGTTCTTGAAGTTGGTGCTTTTTTTCCATATGTTGTGAATTCATGTTCTGAGTGGGTCTCTCTTAACAGGGTGGATTGGTGTTTGTTTCCGGTAGCCGGCAAGGCCTTCTTCAAGTGAGCGGAAGAAAGCATAGCACCGATGATATCATCGCGACAATACTGGCTGTTGAGCCTATGAAATTCATCTTCCGTGGGCGGTGAGTACCTGTGCGAAAAAAGCTACGGTAGGGTATACCCCTTCAAAAAAAATCGAAGTAGCATTTCAGTATTTTCTCGAATTGTTCGCGAAAATTGTTCTATCTCTAAATATTGTTATCTGTGTTACAGTATCGCCGTGTTTTCCATCAAAGTTCTTCGGGATGAACGGATTTGCGTGATTGCTGAACAGCGCCCAGAGTGCGCAGAAGACGAGAGTTTCCAGTGGATGAGTCGGGTTTTACAAGCTGTCGATAGCATCCATCAAGTCGGAATCTACTGTCTAGCTCTCGTTCTGCCGAATCATTTACCCAAAGTAGAGAAACCTAGTTATCCACCATTTCCGTTCAGTTTGGCATGTTTGTTTTATTACAGACATCACTTGGGGGAATTCATCTGACAGAGACTCGGAAACGATTTTTGGAGGGATCACTACATCCGTCGAATGTTCTAATGTGTCCGCATACATGTGTGACCAATCTACCGAAACCTCGGGAACGACATGCTGATATTGGACCAGCTTCGGTCATGGTTGGTAGTATCGTCCAAGGTGTCCGGTTAGCACAAACGAAAGGGAGGGATCTGAGTGTGTTGGAGGACAATCCGGAAACCGGCAAGAAGGTATGTTCAGAGTTGTTTTAGAGCAACAAAAAGCTAATGTGTCGTGCAAACACGGTGTAAATCAAATGGTCCAATCCCGAGATTGAAAGAAATTCAGTTGACGATGGTTGTGTTAATGTAGAATCAGTTCATTACGGACATTCTGCGATGGAGATCATCTGTCTCACCGGAACACGTGTTGTTCACACTGTTGAACTCCAAAGGCATTGCCGTCGGCGGTCTGACCTGCGTCCAACTTCATAAACGAGCTGAAAGAGTAGCGATGCTGCTTTTGGAGAATTTGGACTGGAATGCCGGAGATTCGGTGGCTCTTGTGTTTCCTCCAGGTAATTCCACACTTCATATACCGAAATTCAATTTTATTTTCAAAGAATCTCGATTTCTTGGCTGTTGGTAGTTTGGGTCATTCTTTACGTTTCTTGAAGGTTTGGATCTGATCTGTGCGGTTCATGCTTGCTTTTATATTGGCATCGTCCCGGTGACCATCCGACCTCCTCAGCCGCGGAATCTAACGACTACTTTGCCAACTGTCAAGATGGTCGTTGATATAAGTCGATCTCGCGCTGTTTTGACGACAGGATTTTTCGCCAAATTAATGCGAAGCAAGGTAAATTATTTGAAGTTGATGTCCGAAGAAGAGTAGATGTATTTTCCGGTTTTTGAAAGACGCACATACTGTTTTTCGTTTATGTCAAGCATTTGGAATTTTTCTGAATTTGAATGTGTATTGTTTTCGGACTATATTTTTCCCGCTATTTGCTCATTTTTGCACCCTTAGGAAGCACAGTCAGCGGTGGATGTTAGGACTTGGCCTCCCATCCTTGATTGGGAAGAACAGCCCAGGAACAAGATCAACCCAACAATCAAAGCCACTTCCGGTGAAAATACGGCTTATCTGGATTTCAGCGTCTCATCCACCGGTGTTCTTGCTGGAGTTAAGGTATATTGCAGTTCCTACTTATGTGCCGTATTATGTGGGGAAATTTGGAAACAAAAATATTTTCTTGATTGGTGATGGTGGCTCTTCGAGCATTTACGGAATTAGTTTTGGTTTTTCAGATGTCCCATTCAGCAGTTGCAGCGCTGTGTAGAAGTATGAAGCTGGCCTGTGAATTGTATCCATCCCGCCATATCGTTGTTTGTTTGGACCCTTACTGTGGACTCGGCTTTGTTCTATGGACATTAAGCAGGTCAGTAATCAGTATTTGTTGTTAATGGATAATTTTCTTACACCTTCTGTTTTTATTCAGTGTTTTCTCTGGCCAGCATTCCATTTTGATTCGTAAGTGAAACTTGAGCACCTTTATTCGCAATTTGGACCAAGTGCGGTGTCTTCATTTTAGCACCCGGTGAAGTTGAACAGAACCCCGCTCTTTGGATCACAACTGGTGAGTTGACTGACTATGCAGATTAGTCGAGATGGCTGCAGTGTGTTCTGACATGTTGAATGCTTGCAGTTAGCCAGTATCGAGTTCGGGACACATTTTGCTCATATGGTGTTATCGACATGACAACCCGCGGTCTCGCAGCCTCCGTCTCGGTGCTCAAAGTAAGGAACACCACAGCTTATTGCAGAATCAGTGTGTCTACTGTATCTTGATGCTTGGTATTGAGGTAGTCCGAAATAATGATTTACATATTGTTGATGTTACTTCTTTCTTTGAATTAGCTTCAGGTTTTATGTTTGGGTTTGCATCTTGTGATTGAGACCTTCGGTGCTTTCTAGGAGCGCGGAATAAGTCTGGGATGTGTTCGGACTTGTGTGGTCGTCGCGGAAGAGCGACCGCGAATTTCAACTACTTCATCGTTTACCAAGCTTTTCTCAACGATTGGTCTATGCGCACGTGCCGTCAGCAGCAGTTTCGGTTGTCGGGTCAACGTCGCAATTTGCCTCCAAGTATGTTGGCCGGAAATTACTTTTCGTCTAATTCGCTTCGTTCTAACGCATTGTGCTATTCTTTGTAGGGTGTTTCCAGCCCGGATCCAACCAGCGTATACGTGGATATGCGCGCTCTGAGAAACGATCGCGTAACCGTTGTTGAACGAGGTGAGATATTTGTATAAACTGGAGCTGCAAAGTGGCTTCCCATACATGCCTGGGAGGCGTGTGGTCATCCTTTGGCTCGGTGCTCTCAATACTGTATGGCGGTTTTTAGGTGACAAACTGAGTAGTGTTAGGGAACTGAAAGCTTTCTTTCGACGAGATCGCATACTATATAATATGACCATGTTTATTGCGGTATGATTTAGGTTTGATATTGTTCCAGGCGCCCCTCATAGCTTATGTCTGATGGAGTCGGGTAAGCTTCTTCCTGGAACAAAAGTTGTTATCGCCAATCCTGACACAAAAGGACAATGTGGCGATTCGCATTTGGGTGAAGTAAGTCCTGATTCTTCTTTCCACCGTGGTGCCTTCCGTCACTTAACAAATTGTGAGGGATTTGATTCGAACTGTGTTCGTAGATCTGGATTAACAGTCCGTTCAACTCACTTGGCTACTACAGCACTTATGGGGGAATCAGTGGAGGTGATAACAACATGTCCAGTGACCATTTCAATGCACGACTTATAAACGGAGACACTAAAACCAAATATGCTCGCACTGGGTACTTGGGTTTTCTGCGAAGAACGGAAGCTATTGGCCCAGAAGGAGGTGAGGGAAAACCAAAACCATGTGGTTAGGTTGATTCTAGGGTTTATGCGTTGTTACAGAGCCACACGACGCAATCTTTGTGGTTGGGGCATTGGATGAGACGATTGTTCTTCGAGGAATGCGATTCCATCCGATCGATATTGAGAACTCAGTCCTGAGAGCAGATAAGCGGATCAATGAATGGTGAGCGAAAATGGTCTCACAGTGTCTGTGGTGACCGGTGGTTAATTATTCTAATTGGATTTCTCAGCGCGATATTTTCATGGACAAACTTACTGGTTGTTGCGGTCGAACTGAATGGTCCAGATGGTGAAGCATTGGACCTGATCCCAATTGTGACCAATGTGGTGTTGGAAGATCACCATTTGGTTGTCGGTATCGTTGTTGTTGGTAAGAATTGAGCAGAACTTTATACAAGCGATCCGAATGTGATTGAATGCCTTGGTTCCTTTAGCTGATTTGGGAACCGTCCCAATAAATTCACGTGGTGAGAAACAACGGTGAGTTTCAATTTGGATTGATTACTGCAATACATGTTGAACTGCTGGTTTTTTTCTTCCGTTTAGAATGCATTTGCGCGACAGCTTTCTGGCCGACTTGCTCGATCCCGTTTATGTGGCATATAATATGTAGAGGTTTTCCTGATGGATTACTCTATTTTTGTTTCACCCCCTTTCTGTGATAATCCATTCTGATTCTGAATTTTCAACAAATGATTTAAAGCTCCTTCTTGTTTGACCTTCGCTTTTTATCGCCTGTTCCCGTATTTATCTGTTTTAGTTTGTTAGGATGGTGTTTTATTCCCGCTATTTGAGATGGTATTCTGAATGAAAAGAGCTTTGTCACCAGGTGTAAGGATTTGGGTAGTTTGTCAAAGCCTGAACATCTTGGGTATGAGATGATGCCTGTTCTTGACTTGTGCAGTCACTTGGATTTGCACACACTTTTCACTTCTGAACTTTCTGATAGTCTCCCCCTCCACCCCCAATCAATGTCATCACGCTTCTGCTCTCGTACTAGACTTCCTCATGATTTGTGAGGTGAGGTGTCAGATCGGACAAAGACCCATTTCATGAACCAGTGTTAACACTTCATGTTTGATAAGTTGTAGCTGGTAACACAACAATCCTGCAGAGCTGCCCACGAAAAGCTTTCTCTCGCTCGTTTCCTCGAAATCAAAAAATATCGGCTTTGAAACTGTCTGTGTAGTTGTAAGATGAACTGGTTCTGTCGCTTTGCGGCGAGTGTATAGAAAAGGACATGAGATTAACCGATTTAGATCATGACTCAACAGTATCTGATGCTTTAGCCTACGTGGATATCCCCATCTGAAGCGAAGGTCGCAGGAAAGCTGAACCAGGATGGATCAGTCACTAACCCCCCGCGGACAAAATAGTGGAAGAATCGGTTCACCTAGAACGTGGTCAGTGGGGAAGCCGTGTACAGTTCTTCCTATCCTGCGTCGGTCTATCAGTCGGACTTGGGAATGTATGGCGATTCCCCTTATCTACATCTGTAGGTAGATTATCAGAATGGCGGAGGTGGGTCACTTAAGACAGTTGGTGATTGAACTATGTTGGACGAAATTTGACAAGGTGCATTTCTGATACAATATTTCATCATCCTCTTCCTGGTCGGCAAGCCAGTCTACTTGATGGAATTGGCGCTCGGTCAATATGCAAGTCTTGGGGCTTGGACCGCATTCCGCCGCATGTGCCCCATTTTCAGCGGTCTCGGTGTTGCAATGTGTGGCCTGATCGATTGTATTTACTAAAGTGCGTAGTCCGCTCACTTTACTGACCAATGACCGTTAAAAACTGTTTACTCAGACGTCATCATGTCATACACTATAATCTGTATGGCAGCTGTATGCAAGTCTATGTTTCTTGGCCTACCGTTAACCTGGGATACATGTGACCCCCAACGGGCTGATTATTGGTGCTTCGTTCGAGGAACCGCATTTTCGGGGGGAAATAAGACGTTGTACACTGTACCTGTTTTGGACTTTGGCTTACTTAGATTATGTGGAAGATGTGAGGATGCAGCCAAGTCCAGAACAATACTTTAATTGGTCAGCAGAACAAGGTGACTTTGCATCTGAACGCTGACCGTTTAAATCTTACTTGTACCGGGTAGAGATGTCTTGCAAAAAGAGGCAGTCGGAATGAACTATTCGCTGGAGGAACCTGGACCGGTCATCTGGCAGCTCTGTTTGGGAGTCAAAATTTTAGCATTTGTGGCATACCCCGAAGCTCTCGCTGGACTTCCCATACCCCACTTATGGGCCATACTTTTCTTTTTCATGTACGTTCAAAATTCCCTGTATGCTCTTGTGCAGACCACTGTTAGTCACTTCCATTTAGGCTGTTTATCCTTGATTTGGACTCTCAGGTTGGTATGGTGACCTTTTGCTCCAAAAACGCGAGGAATAACCGATTGTTCTCACTTTGAATCAATGGAAAAAGCCTTGAGTGCTATTTATGATGAGTATCCACACCTACGAGCTCGGAAGCCACTCGTAACCGGGTTGGCTTGCATTTTCTGTTTCATCCTTGCATTGCCCTGCCTACCTCATGTAATTTTGACACTCTTTAGTGAACTTTTGAATTCTGATTGAAAGGTGTTTTTACAGGGTGGAATATACGTGAGTCGTTTAACAAGAGACAAACTTTACTTATGACATCTTGATCTTTTACTTGATAAGGTCATCGATTTGATGGACACATACGGTATCGTTCACAATCTTCCCTAGCTGACACACGATTAATGGATTCTTTGAAGGGGTTGGGTTCGCTGTATGTAAAGTGCTGATCGCATTCTTTGAGATCGTCGCTGTATTCTTGGGGGTATAGGATGACGTTTGATGGACAATATCCAGCTGATGATGCAATATGTGCCGTCATTGTATTTCCGCTGCTGTTGGCTCATCATCGCGCCACTTGTCCTCCTTGTAATACTTACTCCATTTCCAAACGATTTCTCATATAACTCTCTGTCCTTAAGTACATTTTTGTTTATTCACTGGTCGACTACAAGGCGTTCACAACCAATGGGAACTATCCAGTCAGGGGTGACGTCGTCGGTTGAAAAAAATTGAGCAGGTTGATTTCTTACTTGATGGCTCCGTTATCAGAAACTGCACGATACAAAGCGGTGTGACGCATTTGCTGTTGAGAAGCCTGACTACCTTTTGTAAACCTTGAGCCTAAAGTAGAAAAACGGGTGATGGAGGAGGATGACACACCGAATTAAGAGACCACAACGTTGCTCCGATTGTCTAAAGTAAGACTTAGAGGGTTTAATCGTGCCGTACCTGAATGTTGTCTGTTTACGTCACGGAGAATCCAAGCGGCACGATTAAGGCTGATTTATTTTCGTCTCTGCGCCCGGCTGGCGCTGCTTTTTGGATGAAGTCACACTATATTGAACCCAGCCAGAAACGTTCTCTACACAAAAATTTAGGTTCATTTTGCATACAACCCGTCTAATCACTCGAATCCCCAATCTTTCTATGTCATTTACAACCTCTTCTCAGATGGGATCCCTTTTATTCCGAGTGAAAGCCATTGCCATCTATAACATGGTATGTAGTTTTTAATCATTCGTACAAACCAAATCATAAGTTCGTGATTCAAGTTCACTGGATGTCTGTTCATTCTTACTTCCATTGCGGGAATTAATGGTGGTCAATATGCTTTCGTAAACTATTTCGGCGCAGCAGTTTACCTCGTCGCCGGAATATTTCTCTGGATCGGAATCAAGAAGGTCAGAACTCCATCGTTTTTGAGCTGTCTGAGATGAATATTTCGAACTTGCAGACTAACCATCACCTGTTCGCTGCTTGGATTGTAATCGTCAAATTAGCCCTTTTCGCTTTGATATTTTTATTCAGCTACGTCGTTGCGGACCTCAGAAGCGCGGTATTCAGAGCTTTGACTATGTGTTGTCTGAATTTGAGGAATATTAAGAAAGTTATGGTTTAGATGACAAGCCATGATGATGGTTACATGGATTGCGATAGAAAACTGATGACTGAGGTTCTGAAATCATACACTGTGATTGTGGGTGGAATCATTCTATTTCAGTTCCTCGTTACGGTAAGAAACCCAATGGGGAGAGCATTAGTTAAACTGGATTTGTGTACTTGTTACAAAGCGTGTAAGGATAGAGTGGATCATTAGTTAAACTGGATTTGTGTACTTGTTAGTTGTTACAAAGCGTGTAAGGATAGAGTGGATCGATATATTTGTGCTCAGTTTTTCTCAGGTATGCTAACAGTGTATACAGTCAACTGTGGTGGCAAAAGTAGGATGCCAGCTTCGAGGTCGACAACTCATGCTGTTTGAGGGGCACAACAAGTCGTCAGGACATTTACCAGGCCTTTCCAGCACTACGAGTAAAACAAGTGCAGTGACACCAGTGCCTGTGTTTATCATTAGACTAGAGTACTGCACTTACTACACAATATTTCAGTTTGAGGTCAACCATAATAGTCTTGATGTCCACCAAGTAAATCTCATGGGTTTGGGACCATATTGGTTCAGAGACCACATTCCAATCTGTGGTCACTTAGGTGTAATATTTCAAGTGATTATTCCAGACTTCGTATGACATATACTAGCACTACTTTTGACTCGATTTCCTAAAGCTAATAGTCATAATTGTTCCTTTGCAGGTTGCATCCATTGTCACCGTCGTTCAATATCAACAACAAATATATGCGGACAATTTGGCTGCAATCGATGATCCTCGTGGCGAATTCGTCGTGGTTACAAACGACCAGAGCAAGGCGTAGTTGAAACGTTGTCAGGGTCAAAGCTGTTTTTATATGGTGCTCCACTTTTTGCCCGCACATTTCACGCTCTGGTCTCGTGATTTCGTTGTTGTTCTCTACATTTTATATATTCTATTCGGCCTGCGTTCGCTGCCACAATGTAACATCTACTTTTATGGTATTCAGAATCAAATGTTATTCTCTCTCCTGCACACGCTACAGTTGCTGCATTCGTTGTGGCGGATCTTTCAAACAAGGACTAATCGAGGCGGAATTTTAATGTGACACACCAAAAAAAAATTAGCTTCCGGTCCCAGTTATTTTCACCAAAGTCAACTATCCACCACTCTTAAACTATAGACAAACAAAACTTCATCGTTTCGTTTCGCCCTATTTGAAGCAAAGGTCACCACTTCACTGAACACTTGAACTGTTTCCTTGATCTTCCCCTTCTTCGGTCGCTTCTTCAAACACTCCAATAAACCAGGGGCTGGACTGAAATGATGGTTGCTTGCTGGCCGCTGGCTGGGCAAACCTGCGAGAGATTCAGCTTCTTTTGCATTGGCAGAGGTGTTTGCCTCTTCTTCCCCAGTTCCAGGAGTAGACAATTTCATCTTTTTCGGACGTTGGTCGAAAACCGAGGAGATTGGTCGAAACAATCAAGACGCAGGTACGAACAAGCACTGAGTTCAATCCTCTTTCAGTATGACCTTTGGTTTTTATCGCCTGTTCCCGTATTTATCTATTTTAGTTTGTCAAGATGTCGCTTTATCCCCGCTCTCTTAGACCCGCCAGTGTGAGTATATGGTTGGTTTATCAAACAAGAAATCTTGGGTTTGAGACTTCTACAGGTACCGACAGAACGCGTACAGTATTGCACGAGGCTCTTCATCACAAGTCATTGAGCAATAATCTTCTCCAGTCAGTACAAACTGTTGCATTCAATCTCACAACGCATTGACGCTCTCGTTTCACGTTCTAGAATTCTCCCCCATAATACGTTTCTGAAATTACAATAAATTACCCTTCACGTGTCAGCACTCGTACTAGACTTCTTCGTGAGCCTTGAGGTGAAGTGACAGATCGGACAAAGACACATTTTCCCAGTGTACACACATCATGTTCAATGGATTGTAGCTGATCCATCCTGCATTACTCACAAAAGCGTTTTCTTTTATTGTACGGCTTGCTGTTAAAAGTTACCGACATTGAAACGCTTCATCGTCGTAAAATGAACTGGTTGCGTCGCTTTGCGGTAAGTTTCTCGGGAAGGACACGAAATTGTTCGATTAATACAATGAGACAGTCTAATGCTTCAGCCAACCTGGACATATCCATCCGCTGCGAAGGTCGCAGGAAAGCTGAACCAGGATGAATCAGCCACTAAACCCCGCGTTGACAGAAAAGTGGAAGAATCAACTCAGATGGAACGCGGTCAGTGGGGAAGCCGTGCAGAATTCTTCCTATCCTGCGTCGGTCTATCCGTCGGACTTGGTAACGTATGGCGATTCCCCTATCTAGCCTATCAAAATGGCGGAGGTAGGTCAATCAACATTTCAACAGAATGTACTTATTAGACGTAATTTGTCAAGGTGCATTTCTAATACCATACTTCATCATCCTCTTCCTGGTCGGTAAGCCACTCTACTTGATGGAATTGGCGCTTGGTCAATATGCAAGTCTGGGGCCTTGGACGGCATTTCGGCGCATGTGCCCCATTTTTAGTGGGCTTGGTGTTGCAATGTGCGTCTGTGGTCTGATCGGTTGTATTTGCTACAGTACGTAATCCACTCACTTTACTGACCAACAACCGTTAAAAAGTGTTTGTTCAGACGTCATCATGTCATACACTATATTCTACATGGCAGCTGTTTGCAAGTCCATGTTTCTTGGCCTACCGTTACCCTGGGATACATGTGATCCCGAATGGGCTGATTATCGGTGTTTTGTTCGAGGAACCGCATTTGTGTCGGGGAATGAGACATTGTTGGGTGTGCCTGTTCTGGACTTTGGGTTAGATTATAAGGAAGATGTGAGGATGCAACCAAGCCCAGAGCAATACTTCAATAGGTCGGTTGTACATTACAACTGCTTGTCTGGATTTTGACTGTTTTTGTCTTAAATTGTAGACATGTGTTGCAAAAAGACACTGCGGGAATGAACTACTCGCTGGATCAACCGGGACCAGTCATTTCGCAGCTCTGTTTGCGAGTCAAACTTTCAACGATAAGCAAGTTCTGACCTCTGGTTTTATGGATTCGTTTTTGTCTAGGTGTCTACTTTTCTGCTGGTTGGTCGTATATCTATGTCTGGTCAAGGTAGGAAAATGTTATCACTTCTGTGACTGATGATGCACTATAATAGAACGTGTACTTTCAGGGTATTGAAAGTTCGGGAAAAGTTGTCTATTTCACCGGTGAGTCTTCTCTCAAAATCTTCTTTTAGATTCATGTTAGAAGCAGCGGTTGTATGTTCAGCTACATTCCCGTATGTGATATTACTTGTCCTTATGGTACGGGGAGTAATGTTGGACGGAGCCGTAGATGGAATTATATATCTGTTCAAGCCTCAGTGGAGTCGACTGTTGGAGATTGGGGTAAGTGGCAAACTGCCCCAAAATTAATTTAACTACAGCAACTGATTTCACCACTGGTTCGTATCATGCAGGTATGGCGCAGTGCGGCATCACAAGTTTTCTACTCGCTCTCCGTCTCCGGTGGCGGTTTGATAATGTTCGGCTCATACAACAAATTCCATCTGAGAGTTTACCAGTAAATTCGTTAATGTGCATGACCACTCACGTCCGCCTACATCTTTCTCTCCAGAGACGCCATGATTGTATGTATTCTGGACACTGCAACAAGCATCATCGCCGGAATCGTGATTTTCTCTGTAATCCTCTCTACCACATATCATTTTAAAAGTTGACCTTACAACGGTTAAAATGACAACAGGTTCTCGGGAATCTAGCATTGCAGCTCGATGTGCCCATTGCTACGGTATCCCAAGGAGGTATTTTTCATGATTTTTAACCCGCTGTCATCCACAGAAATGTTCTTCCAGGTCAAGGTTTGGCATTTGTGGCATACCCTGAAGCACTTTCCAGGCTCCCCATACCCCACTTATGGGCCATACTTTTTTTCTTCATGTCTGTGAATTGACACAATGTATACTTCCGTGCATTCCATTGTTAATTTCTTTCATGCAGGCTGTTTATTCTCGGCTTGGACTCGCAGGTTGGTGGAGTTGCCTGTCACTCTGGAAGCTCGTTTGATATACGATGTTGTTCTCAGTTTGGATCAATGGAAACAATTTTAACTGCCGTCTATGATGAGTACCCTCACCTAAGAGCTCGGAAACCGCTGATAACCGGGCTGGCTTGCATCTTCTGCTTCATCCTTGCATTGCCCTGCTTGACGCACGTAATTATAACCCCCTCTGTAATCAAAACGTGGATTCTCGTCATAACTTGTTTGTTTGCAGGGTGGAATATACGTGAGTGAATTAAAACCAGAGACACTCTTACTAGATCTTGACTTTTTACTTGAAAGGTCATCGATTTGATGGACACTTACGGTATCATTGGTCATCTTCCATTTCTAACAACGCAACCAATTATTTCTTCCAGGTGGGGGATTCGCTGTAACGCTGATCGCTTTCTTTGAGATTGTCGCTGTATTCTGGGTGTATGGGATGCGGCGGTTGATGGACAACATCCAGCTGATGATGCAATATGTGCCGTCATTGTATTTTCGCTGCTGTTGGCTTATCATCGCGCCACTTGTCCTCCTTGTAACTCTGACGCTATTTCTAAATGAATTTTCAATAATTCCTTGTAATTTAGTACATCTTCATTTATTCACTGGTCGACTACAAACCCTTCACCACCACCGGGGATTATCCAGTCTGGGGAGACGTCGTCGGTCAGAGTGCTTTCTACATTTTCGTTCAAACGCTGTCTGGATTCGTGTTTTGTAGGCTGGATGTTGGCGCTTGTTTCGGTACTTCAGATACCGATTTGGGCGATTATAGTTGTGTGCAAACAGACCGGCTCTGTGATAGAGGTAAGATTTGCTAAAACTGGCGTTCGACTTGACGGTTTTTTCTGAGACAGAAAATCAAAATGGCGTCTTTGCCGACGAAGGAGTGGGGTCCAGCTAAGGAAGCAGATAAAGCGGAGGAGCTTTTGACCGCTGATACTAGCCATTCTGCAGTCATCGCTCTTGCTGCCTTGAACAATTCATGATGAACTTGGATTCCATTTGAACATATCTTCCGAGGCCTCTCTCTGAAGTACTCATGAAAATGCTAGGTGCGTTTTAACCTTTGAGTGATGTTCGCGGAAATCAACTGAAATCCGTGTGCTCGGGTCAAGTTCGGGTTATATTCGAGAGGCCAAGCGATGACAGTCTTTGATTGGACATTTCTCCAAATTCAGGAAACTTAACGTTAAACTTAACGCCAAACCTTTTAGGACGTATTTCTTGTTATACGGTATGAAATTGTCAGTCTATGAAAAAAAAATAATTTTTGATCGTGACTTGTCGTGATTGTCAAAAGATGACTCCATTGTCAAAAGATGGGGGGTACGAGGGGTTTGAATTTATATTCGGTTGAAAAGGTGAAATTACGTCTCGTGAATCTCCCAACGAGGTCAAAGTAGAGAATAGGGTAATGGTGAGAAAAACCACGCGACAAATCAAAGAAAATTGAGCAGAAACCTTGCAACATATGCAAAGTTCCCTCAGTGTTCGAATGAAATAACCGGTTCGACTCTCTGACGTTAAAAAAAACCGCCTGCCAGGCCACACCATATCGATAGGAGAAACGTGGCTCGTGAAACCAACACTGAACTGGTTGACGTATGTTGCCGATATACGTCAGGGAGAAACAAATGATATAACGAAGCAAGGGCTGACTGGTCCTCGTCTCTGCGGCTGGTTTATTCTCCGGCACCAACTGTCTTCTAGTAAATGAAGACCGAAGGCAGTGTACCCAGTCTGGAACGTTTCGCACACAGCGACTTCAAATTTTTGATCTCTTCGCATTTTGCAATCCTGATCCGTAATTTGCAAACTCTTCCATCATGTGCTCCCTACTATGCCGAGTGCAAAGTGTGGCCATCTATGACATGGTATGCGTCTATATCTTATTGATATTCACCAAATCACAAGATCGTGGTTCAAGGTCATTGGAGTTCTGGTCATTACGGGAATGCATGGTGGAGTAGTGATTTGGGCACGTCCATCGGACCGCTCGGTGTGTTTTGCGGTCTTCCACCAAACTTTTCAAACGGACTACCCGTTTATCTTTCAAGGGGGCTTTATTGTTCATCTTTTTCGCATGTCTACCCCAGTTTTTCTCGCAAAATTAGGGTTTTCTAGCCGGACAACAATAATAAAGCTGTACATGAATAGCGCGGGCACATACCCATCTCACAAACCACCCAAAACAAACCCATATGACTAACACCCACTACTCCGCCCATCGACTTTGAATAAGTCATGCGTTTTCGAAAACGGGCCACTTTCCGAAGTCAGCCACACCCTCCGCTTTACCACGCGACTCGACTTTATTGCAAGTCAGCACTTTTTCTTTCATTTCAAACTTGTTTCGCCGTTTTTATCATCATGGCACAGAGATATTCTTATTCTCCGAAGTCGCCAAACTTTCGAGGACTATTTTCGGAGGAACACAGCCAACTTGTTTTGCTGGCGGATTATGCGTCTGATGAATTCACTAAATCGGGAATTCCATTTGGCCCACACCAGACGCGATATATTTCGGCTCTCCAGGAATACTGTATGATTCTTCTTCCCAAACCTCGTTCCAGTTAGCCATGAAGAAATCAATTGCCTTTGTTATAGCCAAACTCTCAGCTCAGCGTATTGCTCCTCCGGAGCCAGCAG
>JAQIWT010000613.1:0-17164 GCA_034696485.1 Isohypsibius dastychi
ATTGATTGGAATGCAGCCTAAACGGAAACCCTACCGGAAACCCGCGATCTAAGGGAGCGAGTCTATAAGACGTTTTTTTATTGAATTTTGAAAATTGCGACGGAGAAGGTGATTTCATAAATCGAGGCAAACATGTAATCATTCGGGGGTGCGAAATGTCTAATTTATTCTAATTCACCATGAATATTAACCGTCACGTTCCATTTTTCCGAAAGCGGTGATTAAATATCAACTCCATTAACATTGTGAAATACTTGCTTATTACGCGTAGAAAATTGCCGTTCAACAAAATGTTCGACGAAACGAAAAAGGAAGGAAAGAAGAATTCAGACCGAACTGCTTTTCTAACAAAGACGCGCCAGAAGCCAGATAACGATAATGAAAATGCAACTCAAGCCGGACACTGGCCAGTATACAAATATGTATCTTCAATAATCAGACCAGAAATGTGATTTTTCAAGAAACGACATCCGGTTGTTATTTCAGTTTGTTCATCGATTTCTCTGCGGCATCTCAAAAGTGCGAGACAGACGGCAACGCCCTCACTTCTCTCCACAATCATTTTATCCAAAAAGTTCATTGTCGTTTGCGTTATCGAGTTTTCGAATCAATTCGAGCTGAAAAACACACCTAATTCCCCCCGTTTCGTTCAAATGTCCAAATTAACCACCATCTCAATTTCAAGATCTGATTCCAAATCACTTACCACCAGGTCGATAGCGGATGTTGTTGGTGCAGATAAATTCCGTGTACACTCCTTTGGAGTTGATAAAAACTTTGCCAATCGTCCGCACCTTCTTCTGACTTCCAACTTCACACGTGACAGTCTCCTCTTTCAAACAAGTTGCGCTGTTGTTGTTTGCATTCGCGATTTCCACGCTGTTTTCGCGCGACGATTCGGGGGGATCCATGATTTGGGGTTGTAATTAGACAAGTTCCAGTTGAATTTTGCAAGTGTTCTCGTTCGCATTTGGATTTCGTGGAGTTTGGATGGATGGACAACTGGTCATTTCGCGTCTCGACCTCCAATGAATGCGCAGGCGGGATTTAACATTCAGGAGACTGCTGCCTGGCGTGAGTGGAGTTGTGACCGAGAGACAGAGAGAGGGCAGAGAGAGAGATTTAGGGGAATGCTTCACTGAACCGACCGACCATTCAAACTCGACCAGACCCCAGACCCGACTGGGCCGGACTGTATCGACTGGGGAATTATCCCCCTGGTGGATTGGTTCTGTCGCTCGTGCATTGAACGAGATGAACCTGATCTGATGTCATGGTGCGAGACTGATTGACATCTCCTGTTTGCTCTGCAAGTTTGCCGAGTTTGCAACTCCTCGCTGTCCGGAAGTAGAAAAAACGCAGGTTTCAGGACGTGAGCATTCGTGCTGGAATATGATGTTTTTATTTCGGAAACGAAAACTCACTAAATTAGTCATTTATTTAATTGCGAGACTTTTCGATTTATCCCGCTAACAGTTTATTGCACTACATGGCGTTCTGCGAATATAATTTGTTACTGGTTAATTTTACTGTCTGAAATATGTAATTAAATCCGCAAACATATTTGTTCATTATTTTGTCTTTATATTCTTATAAAAAAGATGCGATTTCTGATCATCCGTTGGCGCATCAACGTTCATCATTAAATCTTGAAAATTATATTCCGCGGATTAAAATCCATTTGTTTATCTGCATAGTAATTTTCAAAACAAATGTTTTTTTGAAAATACGCTGACCCTTGATTTTTCGGTGAACCTTATGTTACGGTATTGTTTTCGAGTGATTTACGGTTCTTGGCGTCAAGAGCAGATGGATCCGTCTTTAATATCGAAATGCTTGATTGAATCAATTATAGCGTGTTTCCATGCTCCTCCAGCTGACCTTTTACACCCAGCTCGGACAGATTGACTTACCCTCTGCCGAAATTTGATCCTCCTTTGCAGAAAATAATCGTGGTTCAATCAACTGGAAAAAGTTTGGTCAACGGAAGAATGCTGGTTTAACCGGAAAAGATTGGATCAAGCAGGGAAGGTTTGGTCAACTGATCAAGGTCGGGGCAATATACCTGTTGGCAAAGAATGGTCACGATTAGACAAAGTTAACATCAAGTTCAGATCGAGATTGATTTTTGATTGTGTCAAACGCCGTTTACTGTTAAAATAACCGGCAATCAAAATTCGTTTCGTGTTCGAATAAGACTCGATGAAAAAAAGAGCAAAATTGAATAAAGGATGATCTTCGTTTGATGTGAATTTCTACTGACAGATGGTCATGCTGGGACTACGCTATTGTCAAGGATTGGCCAAAAATTTGTCCGTTTATGGCCACGGTCTAGGTCTTGCCTGGTACGAGACGAATACATGTTATGAAATGATTCAAGTCAAGATGACTGATAAATTGATTGTAATCTGATCACGATGGTACAAGCGATATATCATCAGTTAGGCCGTGACGCGTTTAAGTTGAACAATGCATGAACTCTGAGCGGGCTAAAGATCTGATGATGTTTTATCAACTCTCAAACGATTTTGAATCACAATTTTCACAAGGATTAACAGCGGACATATCACCGCTGACCTCTGAGTGACACACGGGGACAACGCTATTCTATTCGATAACAGCCAAGAACAAGTCAAGGTTTAAAAAGAGTTTTGTTTTCGTTTTCCTCAGCACAGGCAAAATGTCAATAACGACCAAGGTCACGTTAATTAGAAAAACGGCCAACACTCCCAAAAAGGATTAGTCAGGCTGATAAAGAGTGATCAGTCTACCAAATAACATGCGTTTTCAAGAAAAAAGAGAAAGGTCGTGCATGAGAATAACACGTGTTTTCGAACTTCACATAAAAAACTAGTTATAAAAACTGACAAAAAAGGGAGATTTTGTTAGAGCTCGTCATCCAGCAGAGCGAAAAAACCAGTCTATCGTGGGACTCTTACATTTCGCTGTCGGTTTCATCTTCCGCACGTCGATTGGCCCTTTCCAAGCGATCCAGATACTTGTAAAATTCATTGTTCGCGCGGTTCGTAAGTTTGGACTCGATGAAGTCATGCTTCGGAGTGACGGAGAGCTTGAATTTTTCGGTGAGATAGCCTGCGAAATACTTGGATAAAAAATTATGTATTTCATGGTGATAGAGTGCTTACGTGTAACGGCGGGAACTGCATCCGGGTTGCTCAAGAGAGATTTACCTCCGATGTCTTTATATTTCAGTTTTAACCCCAATACAACTTCCGGTCCATCCGCCATATGCATCAGCAGCTCCGATGCGTAGTTGTACATTGCTTTAAGGTTGTATCCAAATACACTGGGCCCGAGATTATTGTCGATATCCTCCAATATGTGTTTGTAGATAAAAACCTTGCGACCTGGGACTATTTGGATTTGCTTGCGAAGTGGGTCACCGGATTTCGCATCTGCATGCCAGTAGAGATCGGTGCGAAACAGAGAGCCTATAATACACAAAAACTGTTTGAGAATGTCGGAGTGCATTATGGGGTGCACAATCACCTCGACACGACAGCCTGTTTTTTGGGATATTGGTTCTTTTGACACTTCTCCCTTTAGAGTTTCCGGCCGCTTTCTGAGAAACTGCGGTCACTCCTGACAAAGAACCATGAGAAACTGATCCTACCACAAGGTCAACCACAAGCACCTGAATCAGTGGGTACTCCTCGACCATCTTTGAGATCGGTCTTCTGCTTTGTCTTATCGGATTGGCGTGAAGGAGAATTGGAATCATCAACGTGCATTTGTGGCAAAGTGTGTCCCTCCGTGACTTCTTCTGTAAGGATAATCAGATACACAACAGCTTAGAAAATAAACGGACATTTCGCTTTAGAAAAAGTTTTTTTGACAATGATTTTGGGGAACAACAAAATCACCTGGTACATCTTCGCTGCGGCGTTTCTTCTTCTTCTTCTTCTCCGGCCCTTTACTGAAGGACCAGAAGGATTCGGCAGGATCAGGTATTTCTTCTCCGTCAGCGTCGGGATGTCTTCGTTTCCGGATCTTCTCTGCATCTACTAGAGATGGAGTAACTATGAGGAAGCATCAGATAAAACACACATCGGGTGTCGACTCACCTTCTTCTGTAGTGCTACGGCTTCCACTTTGATCTATCCCAGACTCAGAGATGTTTGATATGTGATCTCGACTAACCCGAGCGTCGGTTTGACTGGCATCACTTCCGGTAGTATCGGCCACACCTATGGGGTACAAATATATTATTCAATCAACAATTTACACATGACCAGTTCATCTTTTTACCTGTGGTTCCGGGTTGCGAACCAGATCCTGTCGCATCGGTGTTAGTTCCTTCGTCGATTGCCGAATCAGTTTCTGTGGCCATGGCAAAACATATGAACACACATAAACACATATCTAAAAAACATGATGTTACCTTTTTCTGTTGTCGAAGGAGTAGTCTCCGTGATAATGTTGACTTCCGGCCCGGAGGACTGAACAAATCCAGTCAATGATGAAACACGGCTTGTTGAAGCGCCATCTGGTGACCGTCCAGGTGGCGTGTTGACAATATTTCGTACTCCGTTCAATTTCGAAATCGTTAGTTTAATCGCCGGTTTCTCTGAACCAGATGAAGTCAACGATCCTAAATCCAATCAATATACTATCATACAAGTATATATATATTTAGAACAAGGGGGAAAAAGAATTACTTACTTACAACTGCCGGCACAACAAACGGAGGCACTCTGGATGGAGACGAACTGGTCATATCATCATTCGCCTCAAGATCCTGCAGTATTTCGGCGTCAGCCTGACTCAAAATTGCTTGTTCCAGTTCCTGTGACGGATATGTGACGACCTTTTTGACCTACCAAGAGCAAAGCATGAACTCTAAGGGAGGCGGAAGTGTGAATATATCCAACCACCTTCGACGCGTTAGACAAGGCCAGATCACGGTTGAGTTTATCTCTCGCCTTGACAGCCTTTTCTCTGCTTTTGGTGATTTTGATGACGTCTGCCTCGTAGTCCTGAGTTTCACTAGAACCATAACAAACAACCTTAGCTAAAATCCACAATATTTCGAATAATTGTATTATGGTAAATGTTTCTCACTTGGATCCATCCGGTTTCCATGGTGCGCGAAGCATATCTCCTGGCTCGAATCCTGTCATATCTTGACGGATAGGCCCAAGCGAAAGCTTAAATTCCCGATGAACCTTGTAGTGCTGGGTAAAATCGAGGATCTTCGAGAGTGAGTCTTGTTGGAAGGTGATCACGATAAAGTCTGCAAGAACGACAACATTGCTGGTCATATCGGTTTATTAGAAATATATCATAAATTCCAACTCACGTTTTTCATCCCTGTGAAACTTGGCAACTCGCTTGGCAACGACATCCCTGTTCTCTTCCTCTCGCATTTTTAGGGTTCCAGGCGAAGGAGATCGACTGCTGCGTCGCAGGGCTTGTGGGGATGCAATTGGAGATTGAGACTGTGCCATTTTCAATCCAACAATGGTGGACCAAGTGTCAAAATAAAGAGTAAGAACGAGAACTGAAGAGAACCAGTAAAAGGATGATTCGTCAAAATACAACTTCGAAAACGAATGAAAATGATTTACACTGGCTGCAAGACCGTACGCCCTGCACGATTGTATCGGGGTTATTCGCCTTTGGTCAGCGGATTGCTCATCGACGGATAGTCTGTATCGGTCCCCGCTCTCCTTGGTTACGGACCTGATCCTCCATAATTCTCTTTCCTTAATCCATCGGATTTACCGAGAGTCGTTTTTTCGAAGATAGCCATCGAGTGCGCTTATAAGTCAGAAAACCCGCTTTATGATGAATTCTGCCGACAGTCAAGTCACGGTTACACCAAATGGCGTTCGACATCCGGAGAACCGGAAGCTTGTTGCTGTTTTTGAAAAAGAGGCTGAAAAACTGGAGCGTGCCGACGAGACTACAAGTACTCGTCTGAGCAAGGTGTACCGAGGATTTGCTACCAAGGTTGCAGATTCAGCTATCCCAATCTCGTCGCGAATGGAATTCGAGGACCTTGTTGGGATTCGGGAATGGGTCAGCTTTTATCATCGTTTGTTTGAAGATAAAGGTAACCCCGCAACCCATTTGTGATGTTATCTGTACGAAAAATTAATTTCTTCTGCAGCGTTGGATGGATTATCGAACTTAAACTCACGTTTCGATATGAATGACTCCGGGATTGAACTAGGTACAACGGTGGTCTTTCTCTGGGCATATTTCGTTCATAAATAACGCTCATATAATTGGTTTACCTGTTTTTGTTTTTTTACTTCTAGATGGCTCTACTGGCAGTGTCCCAAGCCTACAGGCCGCATGCCATGTTTCCGACCGGATCTTTATATTTGACACAGAAACAAATGGACTTCCGCCAGCAGGGGCGCTAACTGACTCGGTGAAATGGGAATGCTGCAGACTGATGGAGATAGCATGGATCGTCTATAGCCAGGATGGAGTTGAAGTTTCGCGCACGTCATATCTCATTAAACCCAGCTCCAACTGGAAAGTCAATCTGCGTTCTCTTGCCGTTCATGGGATTACGAAAGAAAGAGCCGCAGCAGAGGGCGTCGATATGCGAAAATTCTTGGCTGACTTGGAAGACGCCCTTGTCGGAGTCAGTGTAATCGTTGGACATAATGTGTTGTTTGACGCGAAGGTTGTGTTGTCGGAGATTGCACGAGCCGGACAGATGCAACTGTATCACACCTTCCAGAATATCGAAAAGAGCTGCACGATGTGGGACGGGAAGGAGATTATGCCGGACAACAGGAAACCGAAGCTGAGTATTCTTTATCATCAACTGTTTGGACACTTTCCGTCCGGCGCAATGCATCGTGCTGAAAGCGATGTTGTGGCAACTGCTCGTATTTACTTCGAGCTTCGGCGAAAGACGGACACCATGCGCAGGGCGAAGGACCGAAAATGCAGTATTGATAGCGAAGACGAATCGGACCGAAAAAAGTGCGGCTGACTTCCGTACGATTTATATTTTTTCGTAGTGTTGCAGATAAGGCCTGAGATTAAAATAAAGATGAGTTACTAGTCACGAGCCATGTGAAAAACCTGGGGAATCCATCTAAGAATACTTTTTCGCTTTTCACTAAGCATCAGTAGAGGGCGCTCCATGTGACAATATTCACATATAACAATCTTCGAAAGATCACGCTGATCCGACATCAACTGTCCGAAACAATTGACAGTAATGGGAGGGCGATCGTGGAGTACAGATTTCCATATAAATGGCAATTGAGTCGCTCTGCGATTGTAGCCAAAATAAAACGCGAACGGCATACCGGCATATTCCGCGAGTCCATAGCCACAAACTTCGAGGACGCCGATGTGATCAAGCTTAGTCTTCCAGTATGAGTTGCAGACTGGGTTGCTGTATTTACCATTCCTAGAGAGAGCGTCCACGCGAGATCCATTTGGCTGGGTGGAATATTCATAAACACTGATCGCAGGAACTTCAATATCCTCGACCTCAAATCTCTCCTTTACATGAAATCGAACTGCGTCTTGCATTCCGTCAGGGATTTCACTGTCCTGCAATAACTGCACTTTTCCCCCCGGGATAGGACCTACTCGATGGACTGGGGAAAGCAGTTTTCTGGTACTTTGCTGGAAGGAAATCTTCTGGCAGATCTCGGCGTCAACGTTCTTGGTTCCTCGCTTCATGCGTTTAATCATGCGGAAAGCATCTTCATGTGCGAAATTGGCAAAATTCATGATTGGACCATGGAGAGCGTAGAAGTGAGGAAGATGGAGGAGAGAATGCCAAAGTGAGGCGATATGGTTCTTCCCGAAATACTCTGTGCTGAGCCACATGAACTCTTTCAGCATATCAGACGAAATTGTGGCTCTCTGACGGATCTGGTCTTCCGGAGTTATGGGCTGAGCGGGGTTATAGAAGTCGACGAGCAAAGAAGTGATGCCGCCGGCCAGTGTTCGCAAGAGATGGCAAATTTCGTCGTCAATTACATATCGCAGTGATGACCTTTCACTGGATATGAACAGCAAGTAATATGTACAAAAATGCAGACACTCTGACGCCTTCCAGTCAGAGAACAGTGAAATTCCCGGTCGCGGACGTCTGCAGAACGAAATGTAATTAAGGCCGACATGGATAAAAGCGATCCATACCAACCGTTTGATCCCTGATGGGAACAGAAGATCCCGCAGATAGCCATCGATCGGAACGGTGTCACATATGATTCGGGTGCGTTTGTCCGTATATTTCAATATGCCGGACTGGGTTCTGAGAGATGTACGTATGCCAGAATATGGTAGCTGGTCGATTGGAGTACAAATGAGAAGTTGCAATAAATCCTTTACAACCCCCATGATGACGTGCATCGGATCCGGTGGAAATGCTGCGCCAAAATCTAGATGTGTCCGACCTGTAAAATACGAATAAATAAATAAAAAAATGGAAAGACCTATGTAATACTGATACAGACCTAGAAGTAGTAGTATTGACTGGCGTCTCACACCGCGAATTCCATCTTTCTCCAGTATCTTTAGGTCTGCCTCTGTTGGAGCGCTTCTAATGCGCAGAATCAACTCAGCGTTCGAATTTATTATGCTTTGGTGTGTTCGCATGGCGGCATCAAATGAGCGATAAGGATAGACAGTGGTCGATCCTTCGCCGGCTTCTCCGGATATCTCACAGTTGGCACAACCGAATAATCGTTTGTTGGAGCGAGATAATCCCATGCAGTCATGTCGTGCCGGTGAATCCGCATTAATGACGCGGAGATAAATTCCTCTCTTCACTCCTCTGTCATCAACTCCATCACGCGACAACAAAATCAACTGATCCACCAATGGCCGAAGAACAACGTCCGATGGGATTTTGCTTTTTGCGATACTAATGGCCACGATACCGGCGAAGTTATTCCGGACGATAAGTGGTAGATTATTGCACACCACTCGAATTATTGTGAATTCGTTCGTCCGAGAGCGGTTGTACATCGGAGCCTCGTCGATAAATGCTGACAGCGAGATGTCCTCTTTCGTGATGCGTCCGCCGGCATGGAATGCATTCCCGTGCTGCATACAGAAACTTCCGGGCGCCGGGTCATCGGTGAAATAAAATCGCAAGCATTGTTGGTTTAACAGATCCGTTACATAAGTCTTCAGGTCAGCGCTGAAAAACCGCTTGATTCTATCCTTCATTTCCGATTCCTGTACGTCCATCAATTCCAAGCACATACCACAGGAATTTGACGGTCGATCCGCGATATCAGCCCCAAGGTAGTGACGATGCGTAGAACAATAGGTATGGCACAACCAGTCTCTGGATGAATCAACAATCAGCTTGTCCAGCATATATTTCGATCCCGGCATGGCATGACCGGGGGGCAGGAACTTATTTATCCATCGCAGATTATCCTCGATTGCAGCATCACTCATGGCATTCCTCTGTGTCATCAATACGAACTCCGAAATTGCGATATCTGCATCATATGGCGAATCTGCGTATAACTTTCGCTGATTGTGTTGTTCGCCGTCAGACAAATCGCGATCGCTGTCCCCTTCTACAGGAAAATCAGCAAAATCCTCTGCGTCACTTCCACTGGCCGAATTCACATCTGGATCAACCGCACTGCTATTACAGCCTGCAACATTCTGTGACTGGTTTTCTACCTGTCCAGCAGGTTCATCCGCATGAATGCGCGCTCCAGAAACAAGATCATCGACGACAGAATCCCGTTTCATTCGCGCCCATTGTCCTTTGTACGACAGATGTTCAAAACTCTTCCGTTTGGGGGGCATGTTCTCGCAAATTAAACAGAGAGAAAAACAGATTCACAATAAGATCGAAATCATCACATGTTGAGAATCACAACAGCGCGCGGTTCAAAACGATGCGGCGGACCAAGAAAGTCATACAGTGGAAATCTGATTGACTGATTGATTGCGGTCAGTAAATTTTTTATCACCGAGATATCAATGGATCTTTTCGTCATCCACATAGAACCGGGTTCGCAGACAATGCACTCAATATAAAAAATGACATCTATTGTGAAAAACTCTAGAAACACAAAAGAATATAATTAGAATAGGACAGGTAAAAAGTCTGCTGATCAAACTGGAAGTTTTCCAAAACCGATACGTCATCCGTCGCATTACACATTGTTTCCGATGGGCAATAAACACGGAAGAAACTCAGTATTTCCGATAAACGACTCTCACATCATTTGAGTTCCACTTGCTGCCGTGTCTTCGTCGTCGGTTTCAAGTACGATGATCTCGGCACGATCGGTGTCCATTATATTGTGCAGATCAGTCGCGATGGAGTGACGAGTTTCATAGTCCATCTCTTCATCTGAGTCTATGACAATCCAATCGGCTTTCTTCTGGCCACATTGAGCAGGTTCCTCGATTTTCGGCGACATGGGTTCAGACGTTTTTATTCCCACTTTCGCTGCACGGACTCGCGGACGACGACCACGCATATGATCTCGAACGCGATAGCCGGTCTGTTTATATTTGACTTCGAAAGTACATCCAGGTTTACTCCGAAGATGCTCTGGTCCGTTCTTCGTCGGATTGTTGTAAGCACGGGCGACTTGAGTGGGTGTGAAGAGCTCCGGAAGCACAGTCATCCCACCATTAAATTCTCTGAATTTTAACGGGGCTTTCGGATCAAGTGGGAAAAAGTACTTCGTGATGAGTGGCTGTCCATTATCAAGGATACCGCGGGCATGCTTACGCCGAATGCCAATAACATAATGGTCTTCTTGCTGGGTCGGAGTTGCGTTCGCAGAAAGTGGAGGCTGACGAGGTGCCACAATTTCGGCGTACCACTTCGTAGATCGATCAGGGGCACCCTAAAAAACCACCTTATTCAAATATATGTTTCGGCCAAAGTTGTTCGACTTACCGACACCAGTCCATAGCGATTGTCCATCGTATCTCGAGATGGGATGATGGAAACGAAAAAAAGAAAAACGACAACAAACTTGTTTGAATGTGAGTGCTGTCACGTATACAACATGCGCCACCTGTAGGCCACTATCAGCTGGTGGCGCTGTGGTAAATGCTGAAACACGTATGGGGCTCCGCAGACGGCAAATCAAAACAGAAAATCCACGTGCGGGAGCGGTCCATCTGTTCCTGTTTGAAGTCTTTGCGGTCTTTGCGGTATTTGCGGTGATTTTTCTCGTTCCTGGTTTGAATTCTACCGCCGAAAAATGGAACCAACTTCAAATGCGCCCCAAAATATGATGGAGCCAGACAGCACGGAATCGACCGTCGAACTCATCGGGGGGATTCGCCAGGCCTATTTCAATCGCCACGGAGTAGCTTTGGATGTCCATGGAGCGACAATTATGGCTGGAATCGTGACAGCGCATACCACGCGAATTGTGAGCGCAATCAAAGAAGCATTGGCTGCCATGAAACATGCGGGGGAAAACTGGGGAGAAGTGACGCCGACCCTGATTGCAATGGTCATTTACGCTGATAACGAGGTATTTTCTGGTGAAAGATGTTTGTTTATTCATGGTTATTTACATATTTACATCTGTTTTATAGTTGCGATCCGTCGCACCATACCAGCACTTTACTGGTGCAGTTCACATCTCCGCCGGAACACTTGATGGTTTCAAGGAAGTGCTCGCAAGTTACCGTGCTTTTATCGGAGGACAAGGCTCATCCGGTTCATCATCGGACGAAGACATCGCCACCAGTCACGGTGCTCCAACTTCCATTGAAGTCGAAATACCATCTGGCCAGGATATCGCCGACTTTGGTGACGAACATGGAATGGTGGTCAGCGAAGACTCTGAGCCCGAACTGGACATCGCTAAGCTCAACTTTGATGGAAGCGAAGTAGGAAATGATGGACATGGTAGTGACGATCAGACTTCCGGAGACGACGAGAGTGATCAAGAACTCGGAACCAGTGGACAAGTGGCGAAGCGCGAACTTTCGGAGGAGGTCTAGTCTACCGGAAGTTTGTTCATGTGTTCAACTCGGCGGTGCAGCGGTTCAATTTTGGAATAATTCTAACCCTGTTCACCCGTGGTTTTACTGTAGCGTACATGAGATGCAAATGAATTGAAATTCTAACCGTGGATGAAATGTTCTCTGTCTTATTTGTTCAAGCACATTGAATCAGTCCGGTTGCTATCTTTTGGCTACAGCGCGGTCATACAGGAAATATCCGAACCGAACTGCCGTTCGTAATAGCGATTTTATTCATCAGGAGCCACACTGTCAGAGAAGCTTATAAAACAGCAGGACAAAGGTCGCAAAAACAGATCAAAAAAAAAGGCAATATCCACTAAGCATCACAGAGAAGAGAAGTGAAAGCAACAAATAAAAAAGTAAAAGGCGCCGGCGAGTAGCACATGTAAAAAGATCAAATTTATGGCACATGGAATTTTCAATTGAATCTGACATGCACAAACATTTTGTTCTGGGCGTCCAGTTCTGACAAGTTGAACACGGATGCAGCAAACACGGCCTACAACCAACAAATCAACATATGGAAAAATCAATATGAAACGAGAAACCAAATTGCCTCACCTCGTCCCGGATTGCGAAATTGGCAAAAGCGTAATTCCGGTTATTTCCTCTGATCACCTATCGAAATATCATTAAAATAGATCGCAGAAAACAAGCATGATTTGATACCTTGACACTGTGAAGTTCAAAGTCTACCAGGATACTTCGAATGAAGATCTCGTCGTGGTTCGGACCAAGATTCCCGAAAAACACCGGATAGTGACGCAATTGGGATGACAGGTAGTTCCCGGAACCGGCGTTTATTCTGGCTACCTTTAGTAGACACCCATTGACGAACTTGTTGTTCCATGACTGAATTGCTTGGGTGGCGGAAGAAGCAGCACAAAACGTGACGAATCCTGTACGGTATCCGACTGCAAACGAGATAAAGTATAGTCCAACTCGGATAAACTCACGGATTAGCCGCTTACCATTGCTGTACGAGAGGATCTTGGTCATTCGGACAGGTCCACTCGATTCAAAATGACGATGAAAATCCGCGAGGGTCCAGCAGATCGGGAATCTGAAAAGCAGAAAAATTAACAACCAACAAAATACGTGCCTGATTAAACCAAGCAATTACCCTGAAACGTATATCCGAGCGTTTGGCGCAGCTTCCGCCTGACCGATGGCCGGATACACCTATAAATCATGCAAAAGTACTGCAACGAAAATCATGATGCACAAATAGAAAAATATACCCCAATCGTCTTTCCATAGAATGCCGTCCCGTGTCCTTCATCGACTGCTCGTTCGGCGCTCACCACATCCGCGAAACTCACAAATCCGTATCCGGTTGGCGCGCTCGTTCCACTTGATGGCCCAATGATGACGCAGTGAATTACTGTTCCAAAAGAACTGAACAGCTCGTAAAGGTCACCAGTTTCAACCTGAAAATACGAGCCATGTAGAATAAAAGAATGCAAGCATGTGGATCAAATATTACTCAAGAATTTCACCAAAAATCCGCTCAAACAATAGCGAAATAATTCATGTAAATAATTACTCACGTCAGGTGCCAGATGATTCACAAGTACGCGGCGGAGCCCAGGACTGACGGAAATGACCTTTCTATAGCTCTGGAATCCACTTCCGGTGTAGAGACGATATGTGGATTCGCCATCTGCACTCTGGAGCGTGAGACACGGGGTTCCATTCGTTTGTCCAAACTGCTGGGGGATGCTAACTGGAGGAAGCGAGTCACAAGGACTTCCGGGTGCTGGATGTGGGTCAATCACGTCAGACGGTGATCCTAGCGCAGCATGGATTTCGGAAGAAGGAAGTATGTTGATATGAGCCATCTTGTCGAGCAGAAGATGAGATGTACTTGGGTGGAAACAATTGAAGTGACACGAGCAGCACACAGCACAGAAGTTGCACAAAGCACAAAGGTTACAGAGGTCGAAAAATGGCAGTGGATTTTGCCTGAAAATCAAGTGGAACGAAGGACTGAATTTATGCCAGCCAGGGTTTCTATCATTTTATAATGTCAACATGGGTAGAATACCCACTGATGACGTCGAGCAACCTAAGCCACACCCCGCACTCTGTGTCTGTGTTCACTTACCATGCAATATGCAGTCACCATACCAAGGCTACACGCTACCTTACCACAATTACCATGATGGTAGCTGCGTTCTCGGTGTAACCACTTCACATTTCCGAACGGAATTTCAGGAACTTTTCGGTTCTCTGCTAGGTTCTCGAAGCTTCGATTCGAAGTTCATTAGCGATGGCTCTGTTTAACCGGGGAACAATTACAGTCACCGGCGGGGATGAAGAGATTCTTCGGATCGACGCTTATTCGACAATCCTGAACACGCAGCCTCGATTGCAGATTGAGAAGCTGCGATTTGCTCCGGATTTTCGAAAGGAATATGCTCTGCTGCCAGCTGAACCGATGCAATACAACCGTATAGCCAAAGGAGAGACTCTGGATGATTTCTCTGTTATCCAGCCCGGCAATTGGGTTAAATGGGGAGCCTCGATATTCAAAGTCATTACTTCTTCCGTCAACGAGCTCACCGCTGAACATCGCTTCCAGGTTCGATTGAGTTACGACGATTATATGCACCCATCTAAGAGTTGATCTTTTTTTTTTGTTCAGGATAACTACGGAAATGTATCGCGTAAACAGGAATACAAGTACGGCACGTCATATATTTGGGACCTCAAAGTGCATGAAAAACCGCACCTGCAGAAAGATGGTCTGGAACAATTTCGTCACCTGAGTGATCGCGAAGTCGAGGCGGTTGAGTTTATGTACTTGACAACGAAAGGGGTGGAGAACCGTTCTGTCAGCAGTCAATGTAAGGAAATCATGGTTTATTACGTGAGGATTAAAATATAATATTCGCATTTTTAGTGTATGTGGCCGACGATGAAATCCGTCGCTATCCAATCCGATGGACTCGTCACATGTGGTACAACATTAAGTTTCTGGATGGGCCGGACAACAAAGATCGATTGCCGTTTCGAATTGATGTCATCGGAGTGATTACCCGAAATGACCAGCTAAAGTTCCAGCCAACCGGAAGTCGATGTCGTACTCTGGTCATGAGTGGAACAGGCTTAATCTTCGAGGTAGTTCTTTCTATCTCGCTAATAAATCTGTTATAACTGACACCTGTTCTTTGCTCAGTTGACTGCTTTTGGTCCGAATCTGGTTGCTGTATTCGACGGAGATAACGTTACAGTGGAGCGAGTCAAGTCATCTCCATATATCTGGTGTCTGGAGTTTGATGAGCCCGCACGACTTGCTCGATCTCTGCAAACAGCCGAGTTGTCCGGTATGGAATTTCGAGCGGTAAACGAGCTCGTCGCCTGCACTCCGGTTTCCGAGAAGAGTCAACTTTTCGCTGAAGGGGAAGGTGTCCCAAACGAGAAACATCAGGTCAGTAAATACCACACGGACAGCACTGTCCATGATACCAAAACAAGTTGAGCGATGGATATTCATGTCATGTGATTTCTCAGGTAGAAGACTCTCCGGCGACGGCATTGTTTGGACCGCATGGATCATGGAATGGGTTGTTTTCGCGTCGCGGCAGAGACTATATCCAGATCAGTCACCCGGACGGGAACGCTGAGCGCTATGAGCTTGCTCTCAGCCAAAACGGAAGTGACAAACAGAATTGCTGGATGGCTGCAAAATTTGTGGCTGGATTCTGGATCCCCGAGCCGAAATCCGACATGTTCACTTGGAAACGCACCGGAAGTGACATCAGCGTTTCACGTGCCGACAAGATCGCAGTTCGATTTTACAACGCTGCGCTCGGACGGTTTGATGAACCAATCGACAAGAGCCAGCAAGAGTGTGATCTTTACACTGATTGCTCCTCCAGCGATGAACCGGAAGAGGGAAGTCGGCGTAAAACCGGATCGGAATCGGCTGTCACCAAATCCGGACATCGTTCGGAGACGGACGCCGCCAAAACTAGACAAGCTGCAGCCACATACAAAATCGTGGGGAATGGCCTGAACGAGAAACAGGGCACTTCTATGACCATTTCAATTACCGCGATTCGGAAAGAAGAAACTCAGTTGAAGAGAGGAGCTTATAAGCCGGTTGCGTATCTGGATGGAAAGCAGGTCGAGACCGGAAACGATCAAAGTGACAAGCGGGGACATCCTTCTACTAGCGGATATGTCGCCGAACAATCTGCCAATCCTGTCCGCAAGACATCCAAAAAACTGGCCAAAGTTAAGACATTCCATCCTCTTGATTATCTGACCTCTATTTCCGCATTTCGTCTCTTCGTTCAGGTCTGATTTGTTTTTATCGTCAATTCGCGTAATCGTTATGTACCTGTTATACTGTCATTAATTTTGTTCTACTGTCATTGGTTTTGTACTGCACTCTATATGTTAAACTGGAGCACGGATTGAAGAACACATGTTGATTTTACTTGCTTTGTTGTGGTTTCGTGACATGAGTCTTCGTAGCGCGTAACTTTGTAACACGTAACAGCAAGGTTACCAGGTTACCGGGTAGCAGGTTACCACTCTCCGCCAACCCAAGTTCAGTTGCAATTCAACATTTTCTTTTCGTCCAGAAACCTCGAAACACTTGATCCGAATTATTTGGTCTCGCGCCGACGAACTTTATATCTTGAATTATCGCGTTTTATTTTGACTGCAGCTGTATAATATGGCGGGACCCGAGCGACATGACCGCACCAAGTGGAGAAATGAGCAAGCGTGGAAGGATGATTTTCGTTCGCGATATCAGGCTCTTCATCGGGAAAAGACAGCGCTGCAGGAAGCTCTCACCACACTTCGTCAACAGATTGAGGTATGTTATTTTACAGTATTGTATTGCGGAATTCCTCCACATGAGTCTGTTGCCAGGTCACAAAAGGAGCGGAAATGCCTTCTACTTCCGGGATCCAAAGCTCTGAAGCCAAGCCTGCACGTCAGACCGACTCAAAGCCCAAGACGATGAATGCAGCTTCACGCGATAAGCCAAGTTATCTGGAAAAACGACTTCAAGAAGCAGACATCGAGCTGGCGTTCAAAGCGCAGGAAGTAGCAGAGTTGAAAGAGGTCATTGCGAACAAGGACGCATGTACAGTATTCCCTGTTAAAGTGAACACCTGTCCGTTAGGAAAAAAGCGTTCACGATTCGCAGGTGTTCACGATTCAC
>JAQIWT010000614.1:0-17139 GCA_034696485.1 Isohypsibius dastychi
GGACAAATCTGCTTGATTCTTGTTTTTTGTGGACATGATAACCGGGTTGTGCCCACTTTATGAGCGATTGGATCCTATTTTCGGTCAGCGATCACGTAACAAGCCTCCTTATGTCGAAGACAGCATTGATTCTCCGCCAGTAGCCCAAAACGAAGATGCGACCGGAAGTGAAGAGCGAGAAGATGTAGTTGTAGAGAACTTGGATGAAATTGCCAGAGAAGAACAAGAATGGCAAGAACGACACCAGAACAAGTACGTTGAATTTTCTTTGATCAACTGTTGTGTTTAACTGTGAAATTTTCAGCGAGCTAGAACGATCGCCTGAACCGGAAGTGTGGCCAACGACCAAGAAAACCGCCGTTTCGGCCGTAAAGCAATCGGGGAAAAAAAATCAGCCAGCAAAGAAGCTCAAGTCCGCGGTGGAAATCGCTAGTGAAATTCAGGAGCAGTCCAGGAAAAGAGCGGAGGAAAAGCATGAGTTGGGCCTGAAGAAATTCGAATTTCAGCAGAAGAAATTCGAACAGCAAACTGCTCTAGCGCTTCAGGATTCTGAAAATAAAACTCTTGAACTGGAAAATCAGAAGATGATGCTGCAGCTTCAATTAGCTCGAATGAACGGCAATGGCTGACCGGAAGTGATGATGTTCTAATGAAGTTTCCCAATTTCTTGGTTTCGCTGGACATTAAAACTCAAAAACGCAGAAAATCACAGCTCGAGCTTTCTTCCAGTGCTTTCTGACAGGCTTCCAGTAAAACAGCATCATTTAGAAAAGATATCAAGTTCTTCCTCTCCCGTCTAAGCATTGCGAAAACTTGGGAAGATTCAGGTTTGAAATAATTCAAAATATGAATTCGAATAATTCTGGTCATCAGAACTGAATTATATTTCACACGTTCTTCTAATTTCAATTGGATGATGGGAGGGGATCAGAATAATTCTATCCAAATAATTTCAAAATAATTCACAAGATAATTCATAATTGACGAGGGCCAATGATACACGGTTACCATAAGCGTAACATGATGTTGAATCAACCACCGACGTAAATGACATGGTTTTAAAAATGTTCGATTCCGACATTTTAGTATGCCTGGTGACCAGAACATCAGGACGAGTGAAATCAGACATGACCCATACATACGTATGCAGAAAACGCCAAAAATTCAAATTTGCATTGAGATAGCAACAGATTTTTCATTTTTCAAAGTTTAGTAATTAAGACAACTGCTATCATGGAGAGTCTCTTTAAAGGGCATCAGGTCGATATTGTTCTTTTCCAGGACATTCCTTGCCAATGCACTCACAAATTGACCAGCATGGGGCTTTCGTGTCAGGACCCACGCAGACTCTACAGTACAGATAACCGAGGTCATTCGCTTTCAATGAGATGGAAAACTCACGTTCTTTTGGCGAACCGGATGGAGTGCAGGACCACACAACCGCATATGAGTCGTAATCAGTATCGAGAACCTGTAACCAGATGAGATTCATGTCATAGCGTATACAATATAACATGAGTACAATCCACTTACCCAGTAATCGGTAAGATTCGCTCCCACTGCGAAACGGGAAAATGTCAAAGAACTTGTGCATGAGAATGCTTCGTGCGAGAGTCAAAGAACTCTCAAAAGTGATTAAATTTTCGAGAAGTTACTGATATTCGGAATGTAATGTTTGAAAACTTTAGAAATTATTTAGAATTTAAGAACTGAATTCGGCACGGACACTGTTTTTGGAAAAAAACTTTCTACCGACTCTAAATTTTAACGATATGAAACGCAAGTTCATCCTAATGACCTTAACGGCAATGGGAATTTCTCACAATATCTCACTTACGCTCAAAGAAGTCGACCAGAAGCTTGGCTGGTTCACTGACATTCGGAGTGATCAAAGATCCAATGATTTCATTCGTCATTCCTCTAAAACAAATTCCGAATGAAACAGATTTGCCAAATCGATGAGAAAAAGTCTCACCCTCTCGTCTCAGTGTTGTTGACCCTGATAGTTCCATCGGCTTGTGGGGTATATTCAGCGCGTTGGCAATATGCATCGGACTGGAAGATTGTAGGATATTTCCGGGCTTCATACCAGATCCCTGTGTACTAAAGGCCAACATTTATGGTCGAAGATACCCAAAATTCTGCGCCGTTTTTCTGCCTTTTCAACCACAAATCCCAGTGTAACCGTGTGCTGGCCCAACCAATCAGTGATCCACGCACACTTTCAAACTAGTGCTTCGTTTTCAGTCTCGAGTATCACGGTTGAAGTTTCTCAGGAATGTAATTGTTTCTCAGGAATGTAATTGTAAAGTGGCTGAGAAGTCAGTTGGAAAGTCAGTTGAATAAGCTCGAGCGTCACACACAGGCAAGCGCAAGCGGTACCCTATACCGATGTCTGTGCTGTGGTTTAAAAGTCATTGTTGTGATGTTACGTGATCAATCAGCCTGTTTTTGTCCACCCCCCCCCCCCTCCCCCCAAGGGGGGGGGGGGAGACCTACAATCCGAGCTGATATAGCGGGTCCCGAAGGTTGCAATCTCGCGATGTTTTAACTAGTTAATCCCATTGGCCAGTCAGTGCGACCCCCCACTGTAACCAGTGCATTAGCCACGCCTCCCCAGTAAAAGTACTGCGTCACCAGTTAAGATGTTTTAAACATCGATCTGGCCCCCCAGACTACCTTGCTCCCCCCTCGCCTCCGTCAATCCGCTGCTCTATCTACCACATATTTTTGCCTACTGGCTATAACCTACTGCCTGCCTTGAAGCTGATTGAGTAAGCAGTAGGAGTTTGCCTACATCATTATCACCATCTCACATTCTTCCGCTTTGTTGTGGTTTTCGAGTTCGTCCTCTCATTTTCTCATCCCCAAGTAGCTGTTTTCCATCGAAGTGGTCGAGAAGTTGTTATGTTTATGATCATGTCAGCAAGATCACTTTCTAAATTGGATTTCGGGAGGTAGATGAGAGGAAGTTAGGTAGGTGTACGCCGTTTGGTTGTGTGAAGGGGTTCAAGGAGTTTGGTGTGGAATTAGCGAGGAGATTTGACCGAATTTGTCGATAGCAACGATCGGCAGATAGGGTTCATAATTCATATGAGTGCGTTTACGGGAATTCGGAGAAGTTAACAAATATGCCATCGCGGGTAGGGTGGACATGATAATCTGATGTTAGTCAGATTATAAGACAAAATCCTATTTTTTTCGCGGGTATATTTCTTGGTAGTGTTCGTCAATACATCTGTTTGATCATCCCGCACTCACATCCACTGGCATTGCAACGAAAACTTCGAATTCAACATTGAGATTATGGCTTTGGGCGCCTGGAAGCAACGTCTGCGCAACGCTGAGGAAGGTTTAGCTGTTGTTTTTTTAATTTCTAGCGTCTTTCGTATCTTAAACTAAACAAATGATTGAATCAGCCTCACCTTGGCAATTTCGAAAGCTTGCATCACTTGGATGTCCGGGCAGCTTCCTGGGACGATGACTTGTGCCAGGATGACTGAGGCGCCGAATAAGACCAAAGCAATGGCGATGACGATGCGTACCATTTCCATTCTGTAGAGGAAGAGAAGTTTTTCAAGAAAAAACTGAAAGGATCGGCAACCAGTTTTCCGCGCGCAAGGTTTAATCATGCTGATATTGACAGTGGCAACAAGTCCTGCGGCGTCACCGTGGAACGAGAAAGCTCGCATTTGTAATCGACAAAATTGTCCCCCTGCCTTTTGCTTCTGCTGGCAAATGCACTATGTTAAGAAATCAACTGTAAAGCTCTAGTACTGTACTTTTCTGGATCGTGGTGGTAATTTACCACTGGGGCAACAAGCCACCGTATGGTGGTACCCTGACTCGGTAAGGTGAAATGTTCGCGGGTAAATTACCACTACCGTCCAAAAAGTGGCCACAAGCATCGAGACAGTACAGTACATTGCTGTCGACGGGAGTTTTCCAGTAAATGACTTAGCGAAGTGTTAGAACTTAGAAAATGAAAAGTGTAAGGGTAGAAACTTCTGTAGGGATGATACTGACGATGAATTTGTCTTCAATTCAAATTACGGTATATGATGAGCAATGAACAGTCGGGTTTTCGAACTAAAGGCAGGTTGCGCAATTTCCAGGGTAACACATCGTGATTCATTGTCATAACAGAACTTCGAGGTTGAATTTTACAACACCCTTGAGTGTCTCAAGCAGGAGTCACTAACTCGGTAAACACTAAGTAATTCCCTATTCTGCAATCTTTCAAGGTTGTCCATATGCACTCAGTGCAATACGACTCCGGAGACGCATCCACCAGTCGGCCTATGGACCAGATCAACCAGCATGGAGGTAAAATCTTAAAAAATTAATATTTCCGGATTTGAAATAAACAGGATCGTTCCAGAGCTGCACCCTGATCCAATTCGCGTTGGTCGGAATGGTATCGCATTCGCCGTGGGAGAAACCAACGGCGCTGAGCCCCCTGCTTGCATTTCTCCGCGAACTTCCAGCCAAGACCCTCATCTGACAGCAGAAGAGATTGATTTGAAGCTCAAAATGGCAGAAGCTCGTCGCGAAAATGTTCTGAATGACCTGCGACATCGATGTTCGCAAAGTCTGAACAGAGTTCAGCGCACTCGGCAGCATCGCATCATGGCAGAGAAGCAGATGCTTGATGAAGTTAAGAAAGCGCTGCAGATGAAACTGGAAATGGCCGAGGCTAATGTTCAAGAGCAAAGAGAAACGTTGATCAGCAAGCATAAACGCCAGGTTAAATTAGAAACTATAAATTAAATAGTTGAGATTTGCATTTTAAGAGAAATGTAGGAACTTCGCCACGAAGAAAACTTGAGGAAGAAAGAAGAACAAATAAAAGAGTATGAGGCGCATTTTAAGGAGCTGATTCGTCAGAAGCGCCACGATGAGAAATATGGAAAACGAAACCAGATGTTAACGGACATGGTGGAGCGACTTCGCCAACACGTAAGTTCAATACCGGTTCAGTTTAAAGTAATGTCATCCGCAGTCACTTTTGGAAAAGAACAAAAGGAAATCGCAGTTTTGATTCCAGTGATACATTTTTGAATTCCAGAACAACAGAGTACGATCGGTGCATGATTCCATCAAGTATGAGCGTGGACCACGTCGCTTGCGAGCAGAGTGAGATGAAGATCCCTAGATCCCCAAGGCGTCAGCCAGCCACCAGAATATTTTTGACTCGCGCACAGATTTTCAGATAAAAAGAGCATGAGAAAAAACATGGAAATGCTTTCGAAAATATATTTTGTTTAACCGGTGACATACATATCAGAACAGTCATGTGTAAGTCATTACAGTCGCACTGTATTTGATAGTATCTCTATCCAGCGTCCGTTACCATTAAATTAACTCGAAAGAAATAGCTGTTCAAACCTTTGGTCCGCATGTCTGATTGTGCACCGGACTGGCAACGAATTTGAGTCTCTACCATGAAGCTTCGGGGAACACTCATGATCTTATTAACTGGAGTCATGAGTAGTAGTCGAAATGCGATTGTGACTCCAAAGATGGGTTGCGGAACATACTTCTGTGGAAGGATACCGAAAATTCCACGTGCTTTGAATTTGATTGGATTCTTCGCTGCGTGAACTGTACATTTCTGACGTTGTGACCTGCTCTAAAGATGGACATTTGGTCACATCAACGTTCACCGAAACACTTTGGGAAAAGCTTCCTTAAAAAATCCAAACTCCCCTTCCTCATTTTTACTTTCTAAATGATGTCGACTTTTTTTGCTCAACGTAATTTTCAAATTTGCGCCTCCAGTAACGTTTATTAACCAATTGCCTGGATGATCCCGATCCGATATTATTACACAGCCTCTCGTCACTGTGCTGAGGAGTAAACTGAAATATTCGCGAATTGCTGGAGGATAAGGCGAAATGTTAATTTATGGAATAAGGTGCGTGGGCATCATTCGCGCTAATCACCGCGTTTGTATCTTCATCGATCGCATTCCACTTCCGTTCGGCTTCCTTTCGGCGGACTGAAAGTGAACCTGCGCACCTGCAGTCAATTGTGCAATAATGAGATAAGCTCATTAGACCAGCCTAGCTGTCTGTCACTTTCTTTGAACCAGCTTGAAAATAACATCTACCCCGGCACGCACATTGCTCTTTTCCCTTTGGCCTTGAGGTGGGAATCACATCCCGGCGGGGTTGATAAAACGAGCAGGTCAAATTACAGAACACCATTCAAGTCCTCCAAAAATACCACGGCTTTCTCAAGACATGCTCACCTATTCAGCTCGCAAAGTGATTTCGGCGAGAAATCTCTCGAACGGTAAACATCAAGTATTTTATTTTTCCGGCTGCTTTTCTTTTTTGCTTTTTACATGACGTCTGCGCTGAATGGCATTTTCTTTTCAGACTGAACAAATGTCGTACCTGATTCGAGCGTGTTCCTGTTGGAGAAAGCGCTGATCGATTCGCGCCACACTTTAAAATCTTGTTTGCCTATTTTCTTCGGAAGTGATCTTATTCTTGCAATATGGGCTGCCGGCCATCAGTTATCCGGTCATCTACTGCGGATGTCAAAACCAACTCGACCAATGGGAATGGGCCGTTGGTCAATGGTGTTGTAGATGAAGTGAAGAAGAAGTCTGGGAAGAAAATTTCGCCAAATGTTGAATATTCTTTGATGGCTAATGAAGATGGGTTTGTCTCGACGGGACTTGAAGCAGAGATCTCCGACGCACCGGCTTCCAGGATGCCCAGCTCTTTGTCGCTGGTCAAAGCGAAACTTGCTCAAGATGGAATAAACAAGGATGAAGTCACTCCACAGAATGGTAGGTTAATTTATCGAAGTAGGGTGTGTACACCAATTCCAGATCTTTGTTTCCGACTTCTGAAGCTAAGGTTGTGGGGGGGGGGGGGGTCAAGAGAATTCAATGGTTCATTGTTTAATTATTTCTTAAGCTGATTTATGAACAGGAAAGGATCGCTCTGCGCTGTTCTGTTTTCTTAAACAGTGTCTCTTTTTCGAAGTTGCGGGGGGGGGGGGGGGTTTGAACATTATGTAAACGCAGGTGGAAGAAACCACAGTAAAATTCGTCTTGAATATTCGGCAGGTCTAGAAAGTTTGGCCATTGCCAGCTTTTTCTTTGAATAATCAGAACACATTGTCCTCTCACCACGAGCGCGCTTGGGAAAAAAACGGGGTTCCTGCTACAGCGCATTTTTTCGCTAATGGAGTTTTTGTGCTGTGCAGCTGAAGAAATCCCAGATAGATCACGTAGAGCGGAATCGTTTTCCTTTGTGGGGTTTCTTAACTTAGAAAAAATCCATGTCTCTGAATGGCTGGCCGATCTCCATTCTGTCGGGATTATCGGATGCGATCGTTTCGTAATGGAAACATCCCAAAAAAACTCCCGGAAATGTTCATATCCGCTTCATTGCGTCATGGTGGGTGTGAGGCCAAAGCTGAATTTAGCTTAAATGGTCATGACGTGGGTCCCTTTCGGTGTGTCACAACCTGGCCTATACAGCCACTTGAAACCAAGAGCTTAAATTTGTTCCGCGATAGTAGTTTTTCGTTGTTGGTAGCAGTCGGAAAACCGTAATCTTGCAAGAATTTCAGTTTGAAGGACTCACACTGCAGCAGGTCATTTACATCCGTTCATGAGCCACTTTGCCGTTTTATGCAAGAACTTCGGTGCCTCATTCAAACCTCCGAGCTTCCGTGACTTCACTGACAAACGTGAAGCGTTTTCAATGAATTCTTACGACGTTGACGATCCGTCTGGCCGTATCAGAATCAAATGACACATACTGCGGGATAGTCTGGGCAAACAATGCGCAGCGGCTGTAATCTAGCCAATTATCGCGGCGATGTGTGTGACCTTCCTTCTTTTAATTAACAGAAGACCCAGAAGAACTGCGTTCCAATTGAGTCAGATTAGAACTGTTGAAGCATATTGTGTTGGCATCCAAAAAACAGGCGATTCGATCCATGAAAAAATTATTCAAAGTGCTTTCTCTGAAAGTCATATATTTTTCTTGCCGGTTCATCCCCCAGGAGCTAGGAATGAGTAAGCAATAAGACGAATACCATACATATATGAGATGGCTAGCCTAGCGCTACTCCCGAAGGGTACTCGTTTGCGAAGTACTTCAGCTAAGCCCAAGGGTAATTTTATGACTAATCTTGTCAGTTTTTGTACTTTATTCTATCCTTTTAGGTATGAGTTTCTCGACTTAGTCTCTCAATCGCACAAATTCTGGGGTATTCCAAGTTGGAAATACCAGAGCTGAATCTCGAGACGAAGGTCACTTTGCTACTCTTCTGCCCTCTTTCTGTGGGAGGGGGCGTGAGGATGCCAGAATCCAAAATACCACAGGACCAGCAGGACCGGTTCTGGTTGTGCCTCCTGCCACTGCTGGAGTAGAGACACCAATACCGTCTGGACTCGAGGCCATAGGGACTATACCCATTCACACCAATCCAAAACTCTCGAGCGTAGTTGAATTATTTCGAGCGAGAATAGTCTCGAGCGCAGATCTGAACTTTCAAATAATACAAATGGTCATTCAGATATTTTTCCTGGTATAATATCATAACTCTGCACCAATCTTAAAAAATTAATATTTCCGGATTTGAAATAAACAGGATCGTTCCAGAGCTGCACCCTGATCCAATTCGCGTTGGTCGGAATGGTATCGCATTCGCCGTGGGAGAAACCAACGGCGCTGAGCCCCCTGCTTGCATTTCTCCGCGAACTTCCAGCCAAGACCCTCATCTGACAGCAGAAGAGATTGATTTGAAGCTCAAAATGGCAGAAGCTCGTCGCGAAAATGTTCTGAATGACCTGCGACATCGATGTTCGCAAAGTCTGAACAGAGTTCAGCGCACTCGGCAGCATCGCATCATGGCAGAGAAGCAGATGCTTGATGAAGTTAAGAAAGCGCTGCAGATGAAACTGGAAATGGCCGAGGCTAATGTTCAAGAGCAAAGAGAAACGTTGATCAGCAAGCATAAACGCCAGGTTAAATTAGAAACTATAAATTAAATAGTTGAGATTTGCATTTTAAGAGAAATGTAGGAACTTCGCCACGAAGAAAACTTGAGGAAGAAAGAAGAACAAATAAAAGAGTATGAGGCGCATTTTAAGGAGCTGATTCGTCAGAAGCGCCACGATGAGAAATATGGAAAACGAAACCAGATGTTAACGGACATGGTGGAGCGACTTCGCCAACACGTAAGTTCAATACCGGTTCAGTTTAAAGTAATGTCATCCGCAGTCACTTTTGGAAAAGAACAAAAGGAAATCGCAGTTTTGATTCCAGTGATACATTTTTGAATTCCAGAACAACAGAGTACGATCGGTGCATGATTCCATCAAGTATGAGCGTGGACCACGTCGCTTGCGAGCAGAGTGAGATGAAGATCCCTAGATCCCCAAGGCGTCAGCCAGCCACCAGAATATTTTTGACTCGCGCACAGATTTTCAGATAAAAAGAGCATGAGAAAAAACATGGAAATGCTTTCGAAAATATATTTTGTTTAACCGGTGACATACATATCAGAACAGTCATGTGTAAGTCATTACAGTCGCACTGTATTTGATAGTATCTCTATCCAGCGTCCGTTACCATTAAATTAACTCGAAAGAAATAGCTGTTCAAACCTTTGGTCCGCATGTCTGATTGTGCACCGGACTGGCAACGAATTTGAGTCTCTACCATGAAGCTTCGGGGAACACTCATGATCTTATTAACTGGAGTCATGAGTAGTAGTCGAAATGCGATTGTGACTCCAAAGATGGGTTGCGGAACATACTTCTGTGGAAGGATACCGAAAATTCCACGTGCTTTGAATTTGATTGGATTCTTCGCTGCGTGAACTGTACATTTCTGACGTTGTGACCTGCTCTAAAGATGGACATTTGGTCACATCAACGTTCACCGAAACACTTTGGGAAAAGCTTCCTTAAAAAATCCAAACTCCCCTTCCTCATTTTTACTTTCTAAATGATGTCGACTTTTTTTGCTCAACGTAATTTTCAAATTTGCGCCTCCAGTAACGTTTATTAACCAATTGCCTGGATGATCCCGATCCGATATTATTACACAGCCTCTCGTCACTGTGCTGAGGAGTAAACTGAAATATTCGCGAATTGCTGGAGGATAAGGCGAAATGTTAATTTATGGAATAAGGTGCGTGGGCATCATTCGCGCTAATCACCGCGTTTGTATCTTCATCGATCGCATTCCACTTCCGTTCGGCTTCCTTTCGGCGGACTGAAAGTGAACCTGCGCACCTGCAGTCAATTGTGCAATAATGAGATAAGCTCATTAGACCAGCCTAGCTGTCTGTCACTTTCTTTGAACCAGCTTGAAAATAACATCTACCCCGGCACGCACATTGCTCTTTTCCCTTTGGCCTTGAGGTGGGAATCACATCCCGGCGGGGTTGATAAAACGAGCAGGTCAAATTACAGAACACCATTCAAGTCCTCCAAAAATACCACGGCTTTCTCAAGACATGCTCACCTATTCAGCTCGCAAAGTGATTTCGGCGAGAAATCTCTCGAACGGTAAACATCAAGTATTTTATTTTTCCGGCTGCTTTTCTTTTTTGCTTTTTACATGACGTCTGCGCTGAATGGCATTTTCTTTTCAGACTGAACAAATGTCGTACCTGATTCGAGCGTGTTCCTGTTGGAGAAAGCGCTGATCGATTCGCGCCACACTTTAAAATCTTGTTTGCCTATTTTCTTCGGAAGTGATCTTATTCTTGCAATATGGGCTGCCGGCCATCAGTTATCCGGTCATCTACTGCGGATGTCAAAACCAACTCGACCAATGGGAATGGGCCGTTGGTCAATGGTGTTGTAGATGAAGTGAAGAAGAAGTCTGGGAAGAAAATTTCGCCAAATGTTGAATATTCTTTGATGGCTAATGAAGATGGGTTTGTCTCGACGGGACTTGAAGCAGAGATCTCCGACGCACCGGCTTCCAGGATGCCCAGCTCTTTGTCGCTGGTCAAAGCGAAACTTGCTCAAGATGGAATAAACAAGGATGAAGTCACTCCACAGAATGGTAGGTTAATTTATCGAAGTAGGGTGTGTACACCAATTCCAGATCTTTGTTTCCGACTTCTGAAGCTAAGGTTGTGGGGGGGGGGGGGGTCAAGAGAATTCAATGGTTCATTGTTTAATTATTTCTTAAGCTGATTTATGAACAGGAAAGGATCGCTCTGCGCTGTTCTGTTTTCTTAAACAGTGTCTCTTTTTCGAAGTTGCGGGGGGGGGGGGGGGTTTGAACATTATGTAAACGCAGGTGGAAGAAACCACAGTAAAATTCGTCTTGAATATTCGGCAGGTCTAGAAAGTTTGGCCATTGCCAGCTTTTTCTTTGAATAATCAGAACACATTGTCCTCTCACCACGAGCGCGCTTGGGAAAAAAACGGGGTTCCTGCTACAGCGCATTTTTTCGCTAATGGAGTTTTTGTGCTGTGCAGCTGAAGAAATCCCAGATAGATCACGTAGAGCGGAATCGTTTTCCTTTGTGGGGTTTCTTAACTTAGAAAAAATCCATGTCTCTGAATGGCTGGCCGATCTCCATTCTGTCGGGATTATCGGATGCGATCGTTTCGTAATGGAAACATCCCAAAAAAACTCCCGGAAATGTTCATATCCGCTTCATTGCGTCATGGTGGGTGTGAGGCCAAAGCTGAATTTAGCTTAAATGGTCATGACGTGGGTCCCTTTCGGTGTGTCACAACCTGGCCTATACAGCCACTTGAAACCAAGAGCTTAAATTTGTTCCGCGATAGTAGTTTTTCGTTGTTGGTAGCAGTCGGAAAACCGTAATCTTGCAAGAATTTCAGTTTGAAGGACTCACACTGCAGCAGGTCATTTACATCCGTTCATGAGCCACTTTGCCGTTTTATGCAAGAACTTCGGTGCCTCATTCAAACCTCCGAGCTTCCGTGACTTCACTGACAAACGTGAAGCGTTTTCAATGAATTCTTACGACGTTGACGATCCGTCTGGCCGTATCAGAATCAAATGACACATACTGCGGGATAGTCTGGGCAAACAATGCGCAGCGGCTGTAATCTAGCCAATTATCGCGGCGATGTGTGTGACCTTCCTTCTTTTAATTAACAGAAGACCCAGAAGAACTGCGTTCCAATTGAGTCAGATTAGAACTGTTGAAGCATATTGTGTTGGCATCCAAAAAACAGGCGATTCGATCCATGAAAAAATTATTCAAAGTGCTTTCTCTGAAAGTCATATATTTTTCTTGCCGGTTCATCCCCCAGGAGCTAGGAATGAGTAAGCAATAAGACGAATACCATACATATATGAGATGGCTAGCCTAGCGCTACTCCCGAAGGGTACTCGTTTGCGAAGTACTTCAGCTAAGCCCAAGGGTAATTTTATGACTAATCTTGTCAGTTTTTGTACTTTATTCTATCCTTTTAGGTATGAGTTTCTCGACTTAGTCTCTCAATCGCACAAATTCTGGGGTATTCCAAGTTGGAAATACCAGAGCTGAATCTCGAGACGAAGGTCACTTTGCTACTCTTCTGCCCTCTTTCTGTGGGAGGGGGCGTGAGGATGCCAGAATCCAAAATACCACAGGACCAGCAGGACCGGTTCTGGTTGTGCCTCCTGCCACTGCTGGAGTAGAGACACCAATACCGTCTGGACTCGAGGCCATAGGGACTATACCCATTCACACCAATCCAAAACTCTCGAGCGTAGTTGAATTATTTCGAGCGAGAATAGTCTCGAGCGCAGATCTGAACTTTCAAATAATACAAATGGTCATTCAGATATTTTTCCTGGTATAATATCATAACTCTGCACCACCAAAGTCTTAATAAATGATATTCGATTGGTTTGCTCGGCGAAGATCTTATCGTCTCTGGTGCACCAAATTACCACTAGGTATCGTAATATAAGACGTCAGAATGACCTCCCATGTCTTGTCCATTATGACATGGTACGTCACACGGGTTTCTATCTCTGCAGGGTCGCGATCTGCGTGTTTAATCTATCCTGACGATTAAGTGGCACAATTCTGATTGACTACGCCACATTTGACTGTCCTGGCTAATCGCCATGATAGAATGGTTCCAGTCATAAAATCTACCTGGCTGTTGGTCAGCAATTCCACTCACTGCTATCGGTAGTTCTCACTCAGCGCACCACTGATATCAGAAATGAAGAATGATTCTAAAAAGAACAGCACTTCGGAACGTTAAAGTATCACTAGATGGCGCCTTAATTGCACGATCGCAAAACTGATGAATCAAAAAACTATGCGTTGACCGTTTTTGACCATTAATGAGCCGAATAGCAGCAATGATGATCAAGACTCTGAGCACCAACACATTAACCTTGTTTTTTCGAGATAGAGCCATGATGATTTCACTAGCATCGATCGTCTGCCAACTAGGCTTCTCTAAGAAGTCACTCTAGTTACAGTCCTGAAATTCTATGCCCAGATGTGTGATTTATGACGGTGATAGGAGTACCTGTACAGTAATTCAACTAGGCACAGTGATTATGTTTCAGAAAACAGCAGGCAGCTGATGCATCTATCCTCCCCATCATTTACATTATTTTTCGATTGAAGGAGCAGATTGAATCAATTAAACCAGGAAGACGCAAGTTTGCCAGAGGGGCCTCATGGAGAACCTCTTCATTCAACTGCATAAAAATAGCTTCGGGTTGAGCCATTCACTCTTTAACGTCCGGTTCGTGCCGAGTATCAAGAGTGCCGATTTATTTGCACTGAAGGATACGAAGCGCAAACACTGTTTGTCGGCTTCCTGCTCAACTTGGGACAATTTAGAAAAGGGAAGAAAATCGTTATGATGATCAATGCCTTTGACACTGCCACAGAGCTTTGATGAAACCTTGTCAGCGTGAATTTAGCGGCCTCCGCAGTTACTGTCCAAATAAATAAAGTGCGCTGGCAAACGGAAGGAGAAAGTACGAAAGCAAGAAATGAATACAGAGCCTGTCCGCACCAAGTTGTCCATGATGAAGCATGTTCAGATCGCGGATTTAGATGTTGCAGGGAAATGCAGTACTGTTTTGTTCTTATTCCCGTATTTCATAATAAGCTGTGAAAAAAGAAGAAACGGGATTTTGAAGAGTTAGGTCTTTCTCGTTACAAATTCATATCGCCACAATTTGTATTCTCGAATACAAAAATAAAAACACGAGCTATGAGTCGCAAAAACTGGAACTCCTAAGGGGAGACTTAGGCCCACTGTTATACGGATTTTTCGTATTTCTCAAAGTAGATAAGCAATCTAGAACAAGTCACCTGAATAAAACAAACAAAAACAATTTATTTAATTAAAATATTACCCGGTAGACAAAGTCAAAACAAAATTACGTCCGAATTTTTAACAATGAAATTGTCAAAGTAGACATTAAATAATGTTGTATCACCGTATATTGGGCAATTTGATTGAGAACACGAAGAATAGTCTTGAAGAAGGTTTTTTTCTATGAAATACGTGTGTGCACCGGTTTTTGAGTTTCTGTTTTTCTGTACGTTGGGACGAATCTGATGAGTACCCCCTCTGTACTGTCCAAACCAATTCCGCTGGCGGGAGGGAGCAAGTGAGTACAAAAGCCGGGGCCATAGACACTTTTCAAGCTCAATTGCTCCCAGTTTGCTCGAACCGCTCAGGATGAAGTGATAAACAGACTTAATAACTTCGATTTTTTCTCCTCCTTTCTAGCGCCTGTACTGAGTGACGCATTACAGAGGATAGAAACCAGCAATCAGAAAGCGGACCAAGACGAGATTTTCCCAACGATTGAAACCGCAACTGAGGAGCAAATCGAAGCGGCTACTGTTCTACAAGCGGCATTTCGAGGAAGAATCGTACGGAAGAATATATTGTTGGGTAATTGTTACCCGGAAGCGGAAATGTCGACACCTGCCGATCAGACTACCAGGAGCTCGGAATCTGTCAAAACCGCATCGAATGGCGTCATGTCCGATAAGGTAAAACACTTTGTTTATTGATATATTTTTATGAAATGAGTTTGCAGTCTAAAAACTCGGCATTGAAAAGCTTCTTCAAAGCATGAATGGTTCTGATTTGTTTTCTCGAAGTCCATAATTATTCTTGTGTCTAATGAATAGAGCACTTCAGCTAGACGTCAGCGATTAGCCATAGTATTTATGTACTTTCGAAACGTAGTTTTAATTGAAGCGGTGATTGGTGGCTAGCTTGACTCATCAAGAGTAGAACTCAAACCGTATTATCCAGGTCAACTGAGTTTTGAAACGTTAAAACAGTCGAAATTCTGTTTCTGTCAAAATTAGAAAAATTGAGTAAAGACAAAAAGAATTTATTGAGCCAGTGTCTCTTATCCACAACATAAGTTGGTCTATAGTTAAGACTTTTTTCAAAATTGTTTTTTAGGTTGCAAAGAAAACAGTTTTGGTTCACACTGACGTTATATATGTTGATTTTTATTTTACTCCAATTTTTCTATAGACCAGGACTCTGAACTCGACATTCTGCATTCGCTTGAACTTTTGCATTAGGTTGCTAAAATGTAAGTGTGTCCTATTCTTACAATATCTATTTTCTTCAGGCAGATCAGTTGCTTTCGAAAGCTCTGAATTCTTAATCTCCTTTCAAAAAATCCAGGCATGAATTATTCTAGTCCATTGATTTGTTTGCTGAATAGGATAGTAATTATGATCGATTCACCTCAGACAAAAATCGATGCGTACATCACTGAGTCCCCAATCACTGATCTCCAAAACCAATTTAAGAAAAAATTGATAGCAACTGTTCAGGAAATTATGTCAATCGGGAGTTTAATCATTTTCTGTATTACAGCCAACCGAGGAAGTTGATATCGACCTGGGTGATCCGGATGTGGAGAAAGCAGCCTTGAAGATTCAGGGGGCATTCAAGGGTCTAAAAGCGCGAAAAAGCAGCGCCAGTCCATCTCCCACTCAAACTTCAACGCCGTCACCAGCACCCAGTACCGCGTCCTCTTCTGGGAAAACGTGATCTTAAATTGATCAAGAGCCATCTGGTAATCTTACATCTCCGAGATCGATCTCATTGATACCTACTTTATCCAATCGAGATTGTTCTCCACTTTATGCGGTATACTGTACAGTGGAAACTATAGAGTCGTACGTCTTCGAGAGCCTCTAAAAGCAATCAGAATGCCGATCCTTAACTCTGTTGGCTAGATTTGAAATGCATTGAAATTTTGCTATGTTCTCGCATGTTTGATACACTGTCAACACTTTTGAATAACAAATCGAAAGAAGCTATATCCATGCTCCTGTTGTACGAGTTGTAGACTGGGAAATGTTTCAGTGTTCGATCTGTGTGGGCTTAAACAGACCGACCAACGTACGATAACATTACAAACTACGCTGTCCACCAAATCCGCATTTTTTTGGCTTGACAGGCGCGCTAGCCGATTTGCTGAACATCTGCTCTGCCGGCGGACAAACTAAAATTTATCAGATTTACCAAGCCATAGCGGCGTCAGAAGTCAACTGTATTTTTAGCTCAAGTAATCAAGCACGTGACAGAACCGAATGTTTTGGTCTGACGATGATCGAACGTTCCAGAATTTGCATCTTTTCTTCCTTCTCATTCTGGTTTCTTCACAATAGTCGCAACTATCATTTTAGGAAATCTCAAGGGATTCAACTCCTATTGGATGCAATCAGATCTTATAAGATGTAATAAGTATAACACACTCATGCTTGATTGAGCGTCGCAGTCTACTTTCATACTTGACGGTACGATGCGAACACACGATCCAACAATCAGAATGCCAAACCCTGAAGTGACCTTACTCTCAAGATGAGTTGCAGTGGGCATAAACTGTATCGACCGAAGTTTTCTCCATCAGTTTTTCTTCCTCTACTTCTCGTCATGAAAACTCTGTGCTTTCATGGACATATTTCTTCAGTAGTATAGATACATATTTGAGATGTAACAAACAGATGGAACCATTTAATGTTTACAGTCTGTTGAGAGCATTAGATTGACCCACATTGTTGCCGTTCCGACATTATTTGTTACGACACATGCATATGTCGCAGTGTGCGTCTCCCGATAATTTTCAGTGGTAAGACGTGACGTCAAGTTGAAGTACCCAT
>JAQIWT010000615.1:0-17133 GCA_034696485.1 Isohypsibius dastychi
ATTCTGGATATGGTCTGAGCGAACAGAAGTCCTCCGTCGCCAACTTCTACGCTGACGCCGACGCAGCTTATCTTGCCTTGCGATTTTATTTCGCTTATAATCAAGAGGATATAATATTTTATGGGTCAAGTTTGGGGTCCGTGGCGGCCGCGTATTTGGCGGCGAAATACGGATGTCGCGGAGCTATCTTGCTGGCTTCTGTTTCGTCCGGATTACGGCTCTTTTGCAGGGCGCCATACGAATCATATCCATTCGACGTTTTGGACAATATTGCCGTCGCTGAGAAAATCATAGCTCCTGTTTTGGTTGTTCATGGAAAAGAAGACCAGCTCTGTCCGGTTGAAGGAGCTGAGGAGCTGCTAAAAAAACTGCCATTTCCTGCTTCACCGGCTTTTTACAGAAACGCTGGTCATAATGAAGTCGATTTGGTTAGATTAGCCAGCATGCGTATGAGCGGTTTTATTCATGCTGAAACTGGGTTGATATGGAGTGATATTAATCAGAAGTCTAAAAACACGAATAAAGCTTGAAACGGATGTGATTTTAACTTGATAACCGTTGTACTATTTGGTCAGTCACGTACAGGGCCAGACCCGTGCGAACAAATTTGCTAGACACTGCGTCAGACCACCTGTTGCTTGCCTGCTGTCGTGACGTCATATAGGGGTCTGCCATGCAAAACCACAACAAACCACGATTTATATCGTTTTGAACTCCATTCACGCTAATTTCGACTGCTTCAAATCTCGATGGATTAGTTTGTGGTTTAGAATATTAGTTTGGTTGTATTTAAGGTATTCGGAATGTCCGCGTTCGAATCCATAGCGAACCGGCGGGGCAGCGTTTATTCTGATCTATTGTTGGAGAAAGAGAGAAATCCGGAAAATTTCGGTCAACGGCGTGGAAATGTATACGTTGAAGATGTCCATTCGCGGAAGAAATTAGGTGGCATTTCGCAGGACCCATCGCGAAAAAAGTTGCTGGATGACGGGAAAGGAATTCAGATCGAGCGGGTTGCGAATGAAGTGAGATCGTTTAAATCCACATTTACTTTTTACGTTCCTTTATAGTGCTGCTCAGTCGGCTGGATATAGTCGAACTCTTTTAATGTCATCAATGTTTGACCGTCTGGATGTAGTTTCACTTGAAAATCGTAGAATACATTTAATTGGTACTTTCGCAGTGCATGAAGATAACGAAAGACTGATCTTGTAGATCGGTTGAGTTGTTGATGCTAATTCATGAAATTCACAGAATATATCCGTTAATAAATTGATATATTTTAGGGGAAAATGCGGAAAGTCAGTCCGACAGGACGGGAGCATCTGTGCAATATATTCCTTCTGGGTCTGGGATTTTTCTTTATTTGTGGTGCATTTTTCACCTGCATGAACTCCCAGGTTAGTCTCAAAGTTTCCCTCAAATAACTATATTGCTTTACGAATTTAGGTTTTGTTTTTCTAGACTGTCATTCTGAACAGCGTGAGAGATGAATATTTCGAAGGGACACCAACCATGGGATATGTCTGTCTAGCCGTCAGCTTTAGTTCGTATTTAATTCTACCCGAATCCATGTTGATGCGACAACAAATACTTATATTTTGTTAGCGGCGATGACTATTTCTTTCATCTTTGCACCTGCATTGGTAATAATCTTTTCTGTGTATAGTTATTTTATTACGTTAGACCGGCCTAATTTCAGTCAGCGTTAATCGGACCGAAAACGGCGATGGTTATGGGTGCAAGTACGCGAATCTATTTTATTGTCCCCATTATTCCTGAACCTGTTTCACGCTAAATGATTTCCATCTCACTTTGGGATATTTTTTTAGGCTTCATTACGATTTCAGTCTCTCTGTTCATCCGACCGCTGGAGGCAACAATGTACATTGCGTCGCTTTGCCAAGGATTGGGAGCAGGGATTATATGGACTGTGTATGGTCATTTCTTGCTGTTGAATTCGACCGACAAAACAATTGGAAGGTTGGATTCAACATCATGTCATGCATGCACTGCAACAGAATGTGTTAACTTCAATTCAGAAACACGGGGCTTTTTTGGATTTTATTCCAAGCTGGGTATTTAAAAAACCACCTGTTGCACAATATTCCGGTTATCAGTGAAGTTTGATTGTTGTAGACCGCTTCTTGGGAATCTATTTTATTTCTCGCTGACGCAAGGAGCAACTTCAATATCTGAAAGTACGCGACATATTTTATATGGCGTTCTTCTTCCGGCGTCTGTGGCGGGAGTTGTTACGTTAGCGTCCCTACGTCATCACTGGTTTTTGGACCCAGAAAAGTAACTTATATTATTATTAAATATAATAACACAGTGGTTGATTAGATTGTCGATGTTAGATGTGATTCAAAAAGTCCCAAGGAAGCTCTCGGTAATAATAAATCATAAAACAAGAAATCTTTAAATAATACTACCGGTATATATTTTCAGCCGGAGAGTGGAGGATGGTTAGATCTCGGGAAATGTTCCTGCTAGCACCAATGTTTTTCTACATGGGTATACAGTCTTATACTGCGCTGTCTGTCAAATTTTGTCGAGATTTTCATTTTTCCAGGAATTGAGCTGACATTTTTTGTAAATGTTTACGGGTAAGTTTCTTATGACTAACTAGTAAATGATTTTCTCACGTTATTGTTGGGCATCTGACAGGACTTCTCTGGGATATACATTGAACTTCGGAACCATCCGGGAATCTTTAGTTGGACTGAACGGTGTTTTTGTCGGTTTAGGCCAAGTTGCTGGTAGGCCAGTGTTCATCCCATTATTTTGAATTTGGAATGAGACATATTTGTTGCAGGTGGTCTTCTTTATAGCATGACTGGTCCGTTTCTGCGACGACATGGCAGAGATCTGGGAGTAATACTGGCACTCTTGATACATTTTGGAGCATTTTATCTTGCGTTTTTAATTCTTCCATCCAACTCATCACTCGAAATGACAAAAGATCCCTCTTATATTATCCCAGGGTATCAAAACATTTTGTCGTAATACAGGTGTTGAGATATGTGCTTTTTTTAATTAGTGCTTATCCTGCATTAGCCTGCTCATTTCTCATGGGATTCGGTAAGTAAATAACAATCGGGTACGTTTGAATGTTTTACGAGTAAACTGCTGTTCTTGCAGGTGATGCTGGCTGGAATAACCCGGTATGAGATACGTGGATAAATGGTCCACTCATTACTTATTAATGCGATTTTTTCAGCTGTTTGCATTGTTTGGAACTTTGTATCCAAATGATCCAGTCTCAGCCTTCGCAATTTTCCAAGCAGTTCAGGTGTGAAAAAAAGTTAACAGTTCATTAATTTAATAAGGTTTCTTTATATTTCCAGTCTTTTGGAAATGTGATTGCCTTCGCATATTCAACGGTGCTCCCCATTCCGTATCAGTTAATCATAATGATCGTCACCGGTCTGATTTCGGCGACCGGATACTGTATAGTTGAATGGGAGGTGGCCACGAAGGAAATTTTGAACGCACAAAAAGCTAAAACTGTAATTGAACTAGAAGTGCAACACGTACGCCATAAAAAGCCTGAAACTACTGTTTTATGAATTTTCCAAGTTGTTAAGATATATGCTTCCGCTTTGATACTCGGCGACCGGTGATCATCCACAACGGTGGCTAAAACGAAAATAAAGAATTCATGCAGCATTTGCTTCATTGAAAGTGGAAACGCATATTTAATTGGCCTGGAGTTGTTTATTGTTTGAATTAAAAAATGCTGGATGAACAATCAAGAAGGACGTCATGTTGCAGCAAAAGTATTTTGAACGTCGTTCTTTTGGGTATTGGGTTCATGCTTTCAATGGGCGCCTATACCACAACAGCAATGTCACAGGTCAGTTGTGCAAAATTCTTGAGTTAATATTGGTGTTTTCAGAGTTGTTTTGTCGTATGTTGTTTTTAGACGGTGATCTTGAACAGTGTGCAAGACGAATATTTCAACGGAACTAGTACGGTTGGTTACAATGTCTTGTGCGCTGTTTACGGTAAATATTGTGTGACTTCTTGTTTTATACAATATTCATTAAGTGAACACTTAAATTCTGTAGCAAGTACCGCAGTTAGCTTTCTGCTCGCTCCAGCAATTGTAAGTGACATGTACGTTTTTGTCGTTTATTTCATTAATATAATTAGCTTCTAAATTTCTAGTCTGCAGTTGTTGGACCGAAATTCGCGATGGTTGGCGGTTCAGGTATTTCGAGATTTAATTGTTTTTTACTTGATCTGTTATTCATGCGGGGTTACTAAATGTGTACTTCTCCAGCTTTTCTTCTGGTCTACGTGGTGATGTTCCTAAGGCCGCTTACAGTGACGTTGTATACCGGTGAGTATGAATTCGTTCTTACTGGTACCGGTAGCTTTATTCCAGCAATCAAGAACAAGTGGCGTTCCATAACCAACAGGAGCCGTTTTGCAAGGACTCGGCCAAGGATTAATTTGGACGACTTATGGGCACTTTCTGGTCAACAATTCAGAGAAAAAAACTATCGGCAGGTACGATAAAGTTGCAGTTAAAACATGATTTTATAATATTCAAGCATTTTCAAACAGGAATACCGGCATATTTTGGTGTCTTTTCATGTCAAAGTAAGTGCCCAGAATGTGTTTGAATATAATTGTGGACGAGTGTGATGATAACTAATAATTAATGTAGTATGGTCTTCGGAAATCTGTTCTATTTTCTGATGGTGCGTGGAGCGACGATAGTTTCGGAGTTTACACGGACAATAATTTTCTCGGTCTTGATAACTGCTGCTGCAATGGGGACCGCGACATTGACTATGCTGAAACATCCGTGGATTCATAAACCGCATTTGAAACTCACAAATGGCATCAGGTGGACATCTTGTTCTAAAACTCCTCACCAAAATTGTTGACGTTTTATTGAGTTCACATTTTACAGAGGCAAGAAGGAAGGACCTTTGGATGCTTTAAGTGATTATTTGTCTGGTCTTTGGTGAATCTCATCGATTTAACTCAAATCTTAAATGCCGACAGGAGGTCTCGCTAAAATAACACTATCAAAGAATATGCTGTTGCTGATGCCGACATTTGTTTACATGGGTATGTGTACGTTTATTTGAACTTCTTTGCCGCATATTAGAGATTTGATTGACAGGTCTCGATTTGAGTTTTTTCATAAACGTTTACGGAACCTCGCTGGGATATTCGAGATTATTTGGGGATATCCGAGAATCCCTTGTTGGACTGAACGGAGTATTTATTGGACTGGGCCAAATAACAGGTCAGCCTTCTACTCCAAGCTTGGTTGGTTCTATTTGCGTTAATTATTTTCCAGGAGGAATATTGTTTGGTTTGTCTGGAAGATTGTCACATAAACATGGTCGTGATCCCGCTATCATTTTCGGAGTGATTGTCCACCTTATATCGTTTTATATTATGTACCTAAATTTGCCAAGTGAAGCACCTTTGCGCGAAACATACGAACCCTCCATCATCGGTCCGAAGTGGGTAGTCTCTATATTTTATAGCAAAGTTCTAACTCCAAGTCCAGACCTTAATACTTTGTATTTATAGTCCTTATGTTGCGATGGCTTGTTCGTATCTTCTTGGATTAGGTAATGCTGCAAATCTCCACGAAAATTACTGATATTCAAGACACCTGTTTGCAAACAGGAGACTCTGCGTGGAACAACCAGCTATTCCAGCTGCTCGGAACGCTGTATCCAAACCAGAGTGTCGCTGCTTTTGCGCTGTTCCAGTTTGTTCAGGTATCATTATTTGGACAGGCTGGTTATTAGAATAAAATGGGAATCATTGACGCTCCACATGTTTCCTTGTTTAATATTCTGTGACCTTTCAGTGCCTCGCAGCATCGGCGGCTTTTTACTACACCACGTTCATAACCTTGCCATATCACCTGATTATCCTGACAATTGTATCATTAATCGCAGCAACTGGATTTTGTTTAGTCGAATGGAAAGCGGCTTCATTGGAGAAAATGAAAGCTCTTAAGAATGGTGTAGTGGCGACTGCGATGGTCGAGCTGGATATTCTACTCAAGCAGCAAACACAATCGGGCACACCAGTGGTCTTGCAGAAGATCACCAACAAGAAAGTGATGCTGGATAAACGTCACATCACGTTCAAGGAAAGGTCATAGCAAAGATAATGATTCCAAACGCTTGAATTCTTGTAAAATATCAAACCCGTCCTTCCAAATAAATGTTTGACAGCGTAGATTTCTTTTTTCTTCAACAAGCTTTTTCGCTAGCGGGAATCCATCTCTTCCGAACCCGCGATCGTTTTCGCTAAATGTTCGAATGGGACAAAAGTCTGCAACCGCATCTCCGAAATAAAAAATCTTGGAATACGAATTTCCGGCCTTTTCCGCGGAATTTTTCCATTCATTCAATACTTGACCTTTACACATATTTTTGGGGCATTTTTTGCATGACGTCTGATTATGATAATATCCCAAATTTATTCTTCCGTTTTGTTGCAGTGATGCAGGATTTGCGAGTACAGCTTTGAAAGTCCCGTTCATCCCATTATGATTCAGGAACCACTCAATGAAAAGCACATTCGCGTCCGATAATATCATTAATTCGAATCGGTCTGGGAACTGTTGAAGATATTGAAATAATTGGGGGTAACCTGGTGTAATTTTCAGTCCATGTAGTTTTGTCTTGATTTCCTTTTGAGTGACGTTATTTTTATGGAGCAACGAAAGTACTTCGTTCATATACTCCGGCCAGCCTTGGGTCCGCAATAGCTCTTTGACATTTTTTGGTATTTCTCCGGGAAATAATTTGGAAACTTCGGTGTACGAGTCCGCATTTAATATAGTCTGATCGAAATCAAAGACCAGTAAATTTCGCTTGGAGACTGTCTTGTCGTTTGAAGCCATTACAGCAGGAGGAAATACCACAGTAATCCATAATATGATAAACACACTAAATTTGGAGACTTTTCGAGTCCGGAACAGCCGAATCTGCGCGACTTCTGTAACGTTGCTTGGTGTTGCCATTTTACCGTACATAAACGTTTTAATAAGGTCCACAAATATTGAAAACCATAAACAGAACCGAGTGCGTTTACGATATTGCTTTTCTCTTATATACGCCTGTTTTATCCTGAAGTACTCTGTACATGTTGACCTTGATTGATTAGCAAGCATTTTCATAAACACGGATAATGCAAAATTGCTTTGCAAATGTGATTTTTTATGCGGGTGCGACAAATTTTTGACCACCGATTATTCTTTCGATTGGTTTTGACATCTGCACTCCTTTGACCATGCCGATGAACCTGGGGTGATACTGTACTAGTATGTGTAAAATTTACATAGGATACCGGAAAGAATTGAATCACCATTTTTAAAATTGATGTTCAGTTCAGCGCGCTAATGCAAACATCCAAAACGGTACAAGAATCAAAAGGACGTATACATCGTCTTTCGAAGGTCAACTGCGGAAGCTGCTTCAAACAGAGACCGGGCGCAGCCTGAGACCGGAAGAACAGCAGAAAGAAATCTGATTTATAAAACAAAAAACAAATCTGGCACAAAAGGTATGATATTTCACCGGAACAAAACACCGCCGTTCTTTCCACCCACAAACAGTCTAATCCTAAACGTGCAACATTAGAGAATTCGACATATCTTCTTCTTCTTCGGCTTCATGGGAGGACAAAGCACGGCGCGAATCGCTTCATCAAATACGTTTTTCACGCCTTTTTGCGTCAAAGCGCTGCATTCCAAATATTTCACAGCCCCGATTTCTTTCACCATGGCCAATCCCTGAACGTTTGTGATCGGAGATAATTTCTTTTCCCGAAGACGCTCGACAGTGTCTTTGTCTTCCCTTAGATCATGTTTCGTACCAACCTGAAAGTATTAAAGAAACTGGAATCATGGAATTCAGAACGAAGCTACTTCAAATCATCCAATAAACGAATGATTGGCAAACCGAGCATTTCCAGATTACCGGAAGTGAATATGTACATAATGTACGACGGAAAGTGGATACGTAATTTGTTAACTTACCAGTATCGTCGGAGTGTTAGGACAATGGTGATTGACTTCGGGGTACCATTTTGCGCGTACATTTTCGAATGATGCCGGGTTCACTCTGAAAAACAGAAAAACATACTGACATAAGAACGTTACCATATTTATTCAAATCGAAAAACTATTCGATAATTTTTCAATTTCGAACTCTTCGGACAGTGAAAAATAACTTTAAATGGGCGAAAAATTACGTAAGTATTATCCTCCACTGTTATTTATCACGTTATATTTTATGCGTGAGTTTTTACGCATCAAAATCGAGAGCAGAAGATCCACTTACACGGAAAAGCAAATGAGAAACACGTCCGTCTGAGGATAACTTAGAGGACGAAGACGATCATAATCTTCTTGGCCAGCAGTATCCCATAAACCTACAGAAAAGAAAGGAGGTCGAGGTTTATACATATACGAGGTTTCAAGAGATCCGACGAAGGATGCGAGATCATGTAAACACTTCAAGGAGCACTTACCAAGATTTATGGGTTTGCCGTCGACCATCACATTTGCGGAATAATTATCAAACACTGTAGGAATGTACTCTCCAGGAAATGCATTTGTCGTATAGCTGATCAACAGGCATGTTTTACCAACCTGTGGATCAAATACACAAGATTGATTATCCGATATGAACAACGCAACAGATAAAAGAGGACGAATTTTTCGTTGAACTTACAGCGCCATCCCCAACAACAACGCACTTGATGGCCTGCATCATTTGATCAGGGAACGGATGTAAAATAAAGACTAAAATCTGGAATAAAACAACAACATTGTGACGATTCCGTAGCTTGCATAAGAACAGACCAAGGATGCTTGAGAGAAGTTGGGACGAAGTTGAGATGACGTCATGACATGCGCAAACAAATCAAAAAGAAAGGAAAATTTGCCGTATTTTACTGATTTGATTTCCATAATAATAATAAAAAACAAGAATTCGCAAATACACATTTTCTATTAGAAAATCTCAAACAAAAACGAGAGCTTATTTTGGTAGACTGGTTATAAACCGGTCAGTTACAAAAAGCACCCGGCAAACAATGCTTCTTACAACTGAAATAGCATTTTCTCTCACTTTCTGGCTTGATTGTTCGTTCAAAAGCATTATGGAAGATAGCGAAAATTGATTCAAAACAGTTAGTGAGCAATCAGTAACATACCTGTTGGTTCAACAACAGTCGATATCAAAATAGTTTTTGTTGAAGTCGCAACCGGAAGCTGATATTCCGACGTCGTGTTTCGGAAGGAAAATGAAAGTTTCAATCGAAAGTCATTGTTCACTCCCGAATTAATAGCAAGCAGCCGTCAGTATAAAACACTCCAACTCCAAAAATTTACTCGCTCTTTCTTTGATACGCGTCGAGGTAGCCACGCCACTCACTCGACCTCGGAAGCTGGTTATGATCAACTTGCCTTTCCACGTGCAGCAGCCTCACCTATTACTCTTACACGTGTGACTCAACCTATTTCATACATAAAAGCATCATTCACATCATCAGTCTGCAGAAAAACGCCGGATTTCAGACCAAGAAACACGATAACCTTTAAATAAGTTAGCCAGACATCCATTGTTCAACCAAAAGCACGAAACAGACTTTTATCTTCCGCAGTAGATTTTACGCTGAATGGAAGAAAACCTTTGAATTCGCGGACTGAGAAATTCAGAAAAAAAAACAAGATGCAAGTATTTACATCTGCAAAGCCAGTTGTTCCCGCAACATTATCACGGCTTGACGTTGTTCTGGTGCCAACGCATTTAGCTGCTGATCCGTCATTTGAATTAACTGCATCAACATTGCCGCCCGTTCAGTTTCAATTTGGGTGGTTACGGGAGGCGACATTTGCTGCTGAGGAGGTGGAATATTTTGTGGAGGATAGTTGCGAGGGGGTGGTGGACCATATCCGGGTCTCATTCCTCGTGCCTAAAAAAACCATGTTCACATACATTTGTTAATTGAAACAAATTAAAATATCGCCTCAAAAATACTGTCCCAGTTTTGAAGCAGTAGTAAAACGTTGATTGTGATTTAGAGAAAAGAGTAAAAACTAGACTGATTGATCACCCACTGATAGCTTGCTTGCTTTCGGTAAAGAAAAAACTGATCCTAGTTCGATTTATCACTACAAATGACCGGAGCTAGCGTGATCGAAATAAATGGCTTCCTTCATTTATCATCATCATCCTTAAATCTTCTGGAACGTCACTGTTTTCGAGAACGAGAAAGAACTGATACAGAAATATTGAATACCATACTTGAGAAACGTTTGGCTCACAGAATTAGGAAAGAGTAACTATTTAAAGTTATGACTTGAATAAATGGAATAATAAACCGAAAATGAAATATATGATTTTGATGAAATAGATGATTAGAAGAAATAGATGATTTTCGACAACGCTGAAAGTGCTTAATTAATTGTACAACATCTTCAAAAATCAAGGAGCAGTAAATTCTCGAATCACCAACACTTAAGGCATTAGCAAGTACACTAGTAAAAATAGAAGGTCTCCCTTCTGTCTTCCATCGCATTTCTTAATTACCTGTCGGGGATCCATGGCAGGGACATGTCGCTGGTCCATTGCCATATTCGGTGGAGGTCCATACCCTTGTGGAACAGGAGGTTGCGAATATATCGGTAGAGGTGCTTGAATAGGCGCTTCGTGTTTCGGTGGGCCAACCGGATAGCCAGGTGGAGGAAGATGAACTGGGGTCGGATTCGGTGGAGGCTGTACTTCATCACTCATCAGAACTTCCTGTCAGAAAACCGTTCAGCTAAAGCAATTATAGGAAATATAAGTTTGTGAACTGCTGACCAACGCTTCTGCTGGATCGACGAGCTTCATCATTAATAGAGCTTGTAGCATTCCAGCGGAAAGTGTGAAATTTCTCAGCAGGGCATCTCGGGCTCGGATGGGGTCAGCTTCTATACACAATTTCATTTGATGCATCAGATTGAACATTTGCTCCGAATTCAAGTTCGCAAGATTTTCAGCCGAATCCTGATGTGAGGGAGCCGGAGTACTCACCTGAAAACATACAATTTTAGAATAAAGTGCCACACTGCAGCATCTTATTAAAATATCAGTCTGGGAATCTTTACGGTAGCATGAAAAAAAAATTCTAATTTTAGTAAATATTCTGAAATTTTCGAGCAAAAATTTCGAACGAAAATGGCTGACTTGTTCATAAAAAGACGAATCTTCAAGTGCCTTCTTACGGGAAGGGGTCTCGGAGCAGGTTGTTCCTCGACGACGCGATGGCCATTTCTGATTCGGTTTCGCTCTTCCTTCCAGGTGTTATTTGGTGTTGGCTCAATCCTAATGCTTTTGCCTTTGAAACTGACGTTATTTAAATGGGCGACAGCAATCTGAACTTTATCGGACTCCTGGAATTCGCAAAAGGCAGAGCCAAGCGGATGGTTCTGCGCATCAACAACAACCCAAACATCCGTCAGAGTTCCAAGCTGCGAGAATATACGATGAAGATCGTCTTCTGAGACAGTGTTTGCAAGGTTGCTTACTACAACAAAACAAAAGAATTAACATCTCTTCGCAAACGGCAATTATTATGGTTATCAAGAAAACTAACTTCGGATGCATCTGCAATCTGGATCACTGACAGCCGGCGCTCCCCATCCGTGAGGACGTACATTGCCTCCTGCTGGAGGATAGTCATAACGTCCGGACATGATTCGACCAGAAAAGTCACCACCAGAGGCTAGAATCTAAATCCTGCGATTACCAGGTAATTGCAACTTTTGTCGAATAAAGTCAAAACAACTCGTTTTGCGTAAGTGTACGGTATATAATAATCCCCTCCCCCCGGGAAAAGGTGGTTAGGGGGGGGGGGGCTGAAGCTAATTGGGATTTCTTCTTCGAACGAGCAACTGGTCTTTAGCTCTCGGCATTTTCGGACAAAAGGTGGGATTGTTGAATAGCGGAAAAGTGAAGAACATTGGAAGCCATGTAAGTTCTCAAAACGATGTATCGCCATGCTACTGTATATTTCGCCAACAAAAAGCAGGCAGCGGACTAAACGAAGTAAAAGGTCAGCGTAGATCGTATTTGATCTGTGTTGTGTGATATTTCATGCCACTTCCGAAACAGCGAAATTATTGTTGCATATTTTTTTGACAAACGTTGGGTCGCCAGGGAGAACACACTCTATCAGACGCTTCGATGATTTGTTAACAACAGAAAACCAGAAATTAATACATCCCGTCCAGATCACAGGAGCAATAAAACTTAAATAAGCCTACAATCGTTTCACCGTATTTATACTTCAAAGTCAAACCAGAGTGTAAAAATTGTCAGCTTCACTCCTTTGAAGTACCAATAAGAAACCTGGAAAAATCAACGTGCATATTACAATCGTAAATTAGTGAACAGAATAACTAACCATGAGGATCGCGTCACGACGGCGACTTGGCGAACTCGACGTTTTTTATCATCCAAGCACTTCGATAATCTCTTCAGCACCTTTTGCTTGAAAGGCAGCAATGGAGCAGCTGATATATGTTCACTAACATGTTCCAAACATTCCATGGCGGCAATTCGAACATTCTGTAAAAGAACTGTATTTGTTGATACTTCTCAAAATTTCAACCCATTCTCACCATAAGCTGACTTGATGTCGCAATTTCAACCAGTTGATCAACAATAGGCGGAATGAACTGAGTATCAAAAGGCGGAGGAAGATTCGGGTCCGCTTCGAGGAACATTTCATCCAAAGTGGTTAACGTTGAAAGTAACAATTCCGAACCATCATTCTTTGTTAGCGATTGAACCAACAATGGTATCACCTTTAAAAACCCCGAAATATAATTAACGATAAGAGAGTATAAAGACATCCACAAACCTGGGGCATGGCAGGTTTAGTAATATTCCTCGGTGAAAATTTCAGCAAATTCGAAAGCGCCACCAAATGATTCCTTTTGGTCCAACTTTCATTTTCATTCCTTTCTATGCTATTATAACTCTGAAGTAAGATGGGCAAGACGATAGTGAAGAACTTTTGGCGATAAAGCGGACTGACGATGGCGTTCATTTGTGAATTGAGGACAAATGGCGACTCATCCAATATTATCCGAAATCCATCTGCGGCTTCTTCTCCAGATTTTTTGCTGCGAAGAGAGATAATAATCCGATCCGTCAACTTGCGGCAAAGGTCATCTCGTTGAGAACGCTGAGCGAGTCCTTTGGTAATCCAGATGATGGAGCGGATAAAGCGACGTTCTTGAAGATGGGCTTTTGCCATCGAGGCGTCTTCCAGGATGTCATGGAGAAATGACTTCAGAACTGACTCTGAAAATAACGAGTTCAAAAAGACCGGCCAGGAAAATTCACGCGAACAGAACTTCGAGTTGACAACATATTTTGACAATTTCGAGTTTGATTGATTGAAGCATTTTAAAAAAGACCTGTTGTCACTAAATTCAAAAACTTTTTGATTCCACATAAAAACAAGAATCCAATCGAGTCAGCTTTACCATCTTCAACCCGGTTGATGATGCCAGCAATGCACTGAGCGGCGAACACGGAAGATTGTTCGTCGGCGCAGAAGCAACAGGTCTCCATCATCTTGTGGAACTCGGCTGTCCATTCCGAATGCTCGTAAACAAATCCTTTTGGGGCGGAACAGACAATAGAAGTAAGAAGAGAAATGCAACGAGTATGCGTTGTAATATAAGGTTTCTGTAAAAATAATAAAAGCTAAAAAAGCGCTTCCCATGTTAAAAAGAGCGAACCTCAAGTGGCTTAAAGGCATTAGCCAATAATTTGTCACTTCCGGTGATGTGTTTGTACGAAGTATCACCCTTCAAGAACGTTTTATCCAACTTCAAAATCAACGTCTTAAACGTCCTGTAACGACTGGATTTTTTATCACGGGATATCTTGCATTACAGAATTTTCTTACGCGTCGGTCAGTCGAGAAACAATTCCACGATAAATACGACAGAGTGACTGGAGAACACTGATATCCTGGAACCCAGAAACACTCTCGCTTGTCGCCGCGAGAATGGCTTCCCTGAAGGTGGGAAATAAGATGAGGTCATATAAAACTTCCGCTTCTTCCGAAGTCTGCGTCTGCTCGACATAAACTGCGATAATATCCAAATACATCACCATCGTCGGGACGTATGGTCCATCTGCAAAGAATCAGATGAAACTGAGCACAGAAAACGCTTTCGAAAGAACGTACTTTCGTCCAAAAACAGCAGTCGCTGGAAGAGGGCAGAGATGAATTCTGGTGACCTTTTGGGTCGGGGAGTTCGAAGGAGAGCACTAGTTAGGCTGACAAGACGGTATGGTATCGGGACAACTTCACGACTTTGGATGTACTTCAGTAATTCAGGAAGAACCTTCTCGTATATTAATTTCACATCCTGCTGTTTCCCGACTTCGCTGAAAAATTGAACAATCTGATCAACGACGCCGCCATTCTCCAATTCCATAATGCCGCTCATCATTGACCCGCAAATCATCACCACACGTTCTTCATCCAAAAACGGTCCTACATACAAATTTAATTAAGAAAACAGAAGCAGATACGAACCCTAAACAGAAATCCGAAAGATTTGGTCTTTCCTCACTGGGAAGCAAAAATAAACTCACCGGAAGGCGTCCAAATTTTGAGCATTTCAGCCATTCCCATGACACTCAAACAAGTGATCATATTTTGTGGTCGCTCATTCAGCAATGATTGGAAGAAGGTGACAATGGAAATCTTCTCGGGAATTTCAAACTTGCAATCGGCGGATATTTCGGCAGCAGCGTTGAGTAAAAACGACATGACGCTGATCAATGCAAGCCGGTCCTCAGTTCGCAGTTGCTCCATATAAAGTTTGATGCATAGAGGTACAAAATGATTGAATAAACGGCTGCACGCGACGGACGAGCCCCGAGAGACGGCCTTCAATAATTTGCCAGCCTGATATTGCAGCTGCAGTTCTGGTTTGCGAAGAAATTGCTCCGTGTCTGATATTATCGTCTTGATAAACGCGTCAATTCCAGAATCCTCTATAGAAATAAATATTAAAGTTTAAATGGTATGGAGCTGTAATCAAGCTCGAACTTTACCTTGTTGGGGACCAGATGACAATATTTTTGTCAAGGCAGTTAAAGCGGCCAGAGCGGAAGCCTCGATTGAGTCAGAAGACGAGGCTAGTATTTCTCGACGAATACAAGTCCATAAACTGGGCAGATGGGTGTTGACGACATCGCGAACTTGTTCCATTTCACAGCAGGCCACAAAAGTCTTCAGCGCTTCTTCCTAGAAAAATGAAAATGTGAGAAGAGCTGACAACAATGAACCATCCCATACTATCTGTATTTACAACAAAATCAAACATATCTCCAAAACTACCTTAGCGTCGCCGACATCCGATGATAATTTTTCCAGAATGAGCGGAATGGAATATTTGTCAAAGAGTGGAGTTGCAGTCAAACATCGACGAAGACCTTGGACAAGCGTTTCTTTCAAGCGAGACTCTATGTCCTCTTGACTGTTTGGAGTAAAGTCAATGGGAAAATAGCAGGCAACAACATCAAATGCCGTCTCTTCAAGTGGTTCTTGTGAAAGAGGATAAGGATTAAAATAGTCGAAGAATCAGCGATAGTTGAAACAAATTACCAATTGGAAATCGCTCCAGAATTTTGGCCATTGTCCGAAAGCAAACCAGAAGGTTCTTCGGCTCTGATTCTTCGCTCATCAAATGAATAAATCTACCTAAAATCCCCGTTCCAACTTTCCGGAGCTCTAAAAAATCAAACCTCAGATTTCAGATTCAGAGTTGAAATATTTAATCCGAAATTATATATTACCATTCTCAAAGCGGTCAACCAGAGTCTCAACGATTAAATAAGCATTCCTTCGGTCAGCTCCTTGCAACATGAATCCAGACAAATTTTCCATGCAGTTTAAAATGTCGACGGCCAGTTCTCCATCGAATTTCGTCATCTGCACCTGCAACAAGAAATTAAAAATACATGTCGTAAATTCACCAAATTCCAACCAACTGGTCGAAATCTCGATAGCTGATTTTACCAAAGCAAGCAGACCACGTAAAGCTAAACCAATGAGACTCTGATGATCCTGAAATCTGGCCAGAAAAAAGTGCATAAGCGTCTCAATTTCCGGTCCATTAAGACAACTTGTCGACAGCTTCTCCAGGACCAGAATGACAACACGCAGCGCATCGTGACGAGTTAAAATATCCGTGCTTGTCAGATGTAACCTGAAATAACTTTCGTGGTACAGTTGTAACAAAAACAAAAGCAACAGGAAATTATGCGAATGAAACAAAACGATCACCAAACTTTCCTACCCAAGAACTTCGACCAGTTCAGCGAAAGTATTCGATCTCGTGTCGATTCCTGTAAAACCACATGGTGACACGGATGTGTAGATGAATACCAAATAAAGTATAGCAACAAGGAAGAACAATTCTATTTGTTATAGATTACCTTTGGCAAGTCCTTCGATAGAACCACTTGAAACTTCTTTCACATTTGAAAGAACTTCTGCTTCCCAATCTGGCGGCAGCATCCTGATAGCCACAATAAATATTCAAAATACCAGATGTACCAAATTCTGTATGTCAGAACAAGATGTAATTCGGATCCGGAAGAAAAGTAAACACGGTAATCTTATGTACCATTGTACAATGTACCATGTACAATTGTACATCAGATCACCGGATTTGACAAGGTTTCGGGTGGGGTTGGCAAAGTATAGAACGGCGGATAGCTTTTGTAAACATAAGCAAAAACTAACATCGAGTAAATCAATCAAAGACTTCGCGCTATGATAGACCAAAGGTTTCTTCCCTTTGGTTCTTATACCATGTCCATGCGGTACCAGATACATAAGATAAGTTTGCTCCGACCTCATCCCCGGTGCCTGAAATATCATACCAAAACACCGGAACGCAGACTGCTGAATCAATTTATCACAGAAAAGTCATTGAGAATTGTTTTCAGCACATATATACCCGTAAGCACGTAAAAATTGCTTTGCAACCCGCTCGTTCTACTCACGTTAACCGGAGGCTTTGTATTTTTGTCAATTTTGTCAGCAACA
>JAQIWT010000616.1:0-17127 GCA_034696485.1 Isohypsibius dastychi
AGCATCACAGCTTCTCATCGATGACAATCGGTCCCGAATCTCCAGGATGTCACGCGGCCGCAAGTCAAGAGGTACTCGGAATGTTTACTTGAGTTCCTTTAGAGAATTGCTCGTTTTTAGCCAGCTCAGTCAACGCGCTCTCCGTCTCACTGAATCCTATTCGATTCGGGTCAGTTTGCATTAACGGCCAGGATTTTGCTGATTTCCGATTACTCAGCTTAATCCGGCGTTGCTGCGATGAGAACCCGAATTTTAGACCTAACGTATACCGTGCCATGGAAGTGGTCAACGTGGTGGCTGAGGATGCTGGTAAAGATTTGGGGATGAAGTATTTCGATCGCCTTGTCAGCCGATTGGCAAGCTATGCTGTCAGTCTGGAAGAGAATATTAGCGAAAAGACGAACATGATTCTAAGGGAAAGACACAAGCTGCAAGTTTTGCTACGTGAACTGGTACCCAGGTACAGTATAACTGGCACACCGCAGTTTTGGCTTGGAATTGTATCGATTGTTAAAATTTCCGATTTAAGGGAAATTGTGCGACATTTCTTCTGTGGCGAGTCGGTGACCCCGGAATATTTCGATTCCGTCACGGTTTTGGTAGCAGAAATGACGGGCTATGCTGAATTCATCAAGACTGCAAAAGGATCACGTGGCATCATCGCATTTTTGCAGCATTTCCATGGGGTCATTGATGAGATCTTGGAAGATTTTGATGTCTACAAAGTAGACGCTCTGGGCGCTACCGTTATTGTAGGAGTCACTAAGGACACGGGTCTGTCAGTTTGTAAACCAACTCACTTTTGCTAATTAGATGGCAAGCGGGCTGCCTGTGAGAAACGGCAAACAACATGCAACTGAAATTTGCCAGCTTGCACTAGATCTCCAGTTCTCTTTCATTGAGGCCAAAGAACAACGAAATATGGCACTCAGAATTGGCATTCACACAGGTGACAGTTTAGAACATTTGGTTGATTCATGAGTTTCAGTATCAATCTGCTGATGTTCACAGGAGGAGTGGCAGCCGGTGTAGTCGGTGTACGAAGACCCCGATATGTTCTGTGAGACGTTAATTGTTAAGGTTATTTGTGTAGATGTTTTCACCCTTCTATTCAGATTTGGCGATATCATCGACATTGCTGCTCAAATCGCCTGCCATGGGTCTCCGTCATCCATCCATGTCAGCTCACCGACTTATATACTCACGTGCACTCAGGGATTCAACTACCAGAAAAAGGGTGTTACAAAAGTTCAGGTACAGTGCCGGCAATTACCTTCGTAAATTTTGTACTTATGACCGTTTGAAGCAACCATCGAAAATCGCTGTTTTTAGGGAAACGAGGATATTGTCACGTACTCTTTGATGTTCTAAGTATCCTACTGCGTTGATGGTGCTGCGCAAAGAGCTAAATCACTGAATTTCTCTCTTGACTTGAGCCACAGATATTATATTGCCGGTTGATTCATTGCTCCACTAATTTATCCGATTACAAGAAGCTGCAGAACGTAGGAGGAATAAACGAGTCACAGGAAAACTGTAAGGTAACAAATTTCTGACACCTCTTTAGGATAGGCGTTCCTCGTGACATGCGTCTCTTCACCCAACAAATATTCATTCTGAGGAAAATCGACAAGTTTTCTGAGTGATTCATTGACAGTTTTGATATGATGCCGAGGATTTTGTTCAGAAATGCCATGGTTTACGATAAAGTTGTTAATAATTGGCATTTCACGTCAGCGCTATAACAAGGAGTCTTGCATACCACCTGGAATAAAACGTCAAACACAGGCTTTGTCAGATACGGACTAACTCTCACGTTCGATGATCGTGGTATCGCTACTAGTAGCCGTAGTACTTCAGCTGTGCACACGTTTGTAGGCTTTTGGGAAGCTGATAGTTTACCCATGTTTAAATTTTGATGTTGGGGTAGTTCCAGACCGATGTCGACTCCACGTTGAAAAATAACAGTGATCGCATAGCGTTGTTGTAGCGGAGCAATTTGCTAGCTTTCAGGTCAAAATGAATACTTTTAACCCCAAGTGCGTTTACTGCGACGGTAAAATCCCGCTTGTTCCACGATCCGACGATAATTCGAAATATCGTTCAAGTTTGTCAGTCTTCTTTCTCCGCTACCTGCAATATACTTGTGTTCTACCATCCGGCAGACCAAACTACCGAGCAAAACCATGGCTCGCGCTTCTCCCGACCTTTTCTCTTCTATTGTTTATGGTGTCTTTCGGCACGATGTATCTCGCTGGACATGTGAATGGCCACATGCGTGAGATTTTACGTTTGGAATTCTTTACAATTTTAATCTTGATGTTCAAGATCTGTCTTTATATTCATTCACCACTAGTCCTCTCAGTGGTTATTTACAAATCTCGGGAAATATTTACCCTTATAAATTTAATCGATGATAGCTTATCATCGGTACTGCACAGATATACGTTCCGGCGAAATCGGATCCTGTCAGTCGTGGCGATTATTTGGATCCTCTTGCTAATCACAGCTGGATTATACACAGAATATGAGTACAGCAACTATCCTCTGGTCAAGCATAATCTTACATGGAACTACCCCGTCCGTCAGTTTTATTTTCTCCCGAACACCTGGACCATTCCTTTCTGGCTGATGACGGTCATTTTCTCGATCGAATTCACGATTCGAATCAATACGGATACGTGCCTTCAATTCTTGCCGATTCTCTTGCTCCGGACAATTATTTCCGGACTCACGCAACTGAAGCATGACTTAGAAGTCACTAAGAACGCCTCAAAAATCGCGGCGGCATACCGAAGAATTCAACACCTTGTAAATGTGTACAACAATGTCTTCTTGTATCTGACGTTGATTAACTCCGTACGGGATACGGTAATCATCGTGACCTTTACTGCTGGAGTGCTGCGGATGGCACCGCAACCCGATCTGGGCGAAACAGAATTGCAGTTCATAGATAGAAGAGCTGCTATTGAAGCTATGGTGGCTGAGCTGTACTGCGTTCTTGGCATCACTTTATCAAACACACTGATTCGGCTGAGGGTGTTTGTGTCTTTGCATGAAGAGGTAACATTTAAGATCTTTTCGGAAAAATGAAATAAAAGATTATTTTGCAGAACCGAAAATTCATGGAAATTGTGCAGTTTTTGAAAGCTGATACCAATTCGCAGATGCAGGTTGACGATTTGATTAGTCTCCAGAATGAAACAGATGCCGGAACAATGGCAGTTTCCGCTGGAGGATTTTATTTCATCACGAAAAAGTATATCGCCACCGTGAGTTTGTCAGAAACTGTCGAAGTGGGTGAATTATTAGAGCTCTGTTTTGACAGGTTATCGGACTGATCTTGACGTATTTTTTACTGATATATCAAACACGGGACGCGAAACAGGATTTGACAGGGCTGGCTGCATCTCAGAATATTGATTCTACTTTTTGACACCTCCTGTCATAGTGTGGTAAAATTGAACGGCTTAGTTCTTGTGAATTCAATGTCGCATCCCGGGCCCATGATGTTGCATGACTGGAACACTTTGCAACAGTTGGGAGAACGCAGCTGGTGCAGAAGGCCTGCATGCTGCCAGGTTTGGGTCTTGTGCAGTCAGTTTCAAATCAGTCACGCTATAACAATACGGACTTAGTGCTGCGTTGACTGAACTGCTGATGTACGTCTTTTGTGCGTCGCTCAGCTGACTTGGTTGAAGTCGTGTGTTGGCCCAGAACAAAGGCTCTGTACATTTCCCGGTTTGCTGGTTTGGCGTTTGACAACGAAACATTATTTCCACAGTGGTATAGTCCGTGAACAGAGTCACATATCTTGTAGGCGCTTTAAATATAGAATTTATTTCTCGACAGATTGTTAAAGATCACATTGGCTTACCAGCACTTGGTTGTCTGGGCAGAAATGTCTGTCCATTACGCACACCATTCATGCTGAAGTTGGATGACGTAAAAATTCCCATACAGGGACTGCCAGGCGCCACAAGATTGAAAGAGACTGTCCAGTTTACCGCAACTGCCCATCCGTTAACGGGATCAGAGACATGGCCCATTGGCGTGTAGATGTTGACACAGTTGATGTCGTCCAGACCAGGAGTTCGGTACATGTACTCGTACCACGTTCCCATCATCTACATACAGCTGATATTTAAGATATCTCAGGGCCGAAAGAAACTGATGAAATGAACATCGTTACTCACGCGACGTGGATCGATTGTCGGTCCAACAACGTTCAACGGTACACCGCAGTTGCTACCTTGCTGACCTTGTCCAAGAACTTGGTGAGCCGTGCACCAGATGAAGGCAGTGAAACAGATCGTACCGAGTCCAGCCATTTTCATTTAGAAAAATTATTATAGGCCGTGACAAGAGCTCCACAACATTGAAGCTGAGATATATACCACCTTGTTCTCATCCAAAACATATTTATCTGAATTGACTCTTTATGTTTCGTCAGCACATAACCTGTTTACTCAAGCTAGTGAACAGAATACCAAAGGAAGATTGATGGCTTTTTCGTCACGGAAAGTGAACATGCATTGTGAATGTTTATATCGGAATAAAAGCAAAGAAGTCCTAACTCGGTGAAAATGACGTGTGTGCCTCTGGTTGTTCCGATTGTCCACTTTTCTTGATTGTTGAGTTTTTTTTTGAACAACTCATGAATGCCAAAGCATACACTGTAGAGGTTGATTTCTATGGTTGGCAATTTAGTGTTGTACATGACGACACATGACACGCATGAAATGGAAATCCATACCATGATAATGTCCTATCATGAGTCTAGGCAATTAGCCCAGAATTGTGTTCCAATTTATTTTTGCCGTTAAAGACCGTATTCTGAAACAATGTTACAGCGCTATTTTCTCAGCTTCTATCCCAACAGTTCTCACTCACGTTTTTTTTACTGTGTTCATTGCAACTCATCAAAAAAACACCATCAATGATGACTGACTGGACTTCGGAGAGGCCAGTGTCGCCCGAATTTTCTAGCTCATCATGGACGCAGGCGTTGAGTACTCAAGCTATAGCTGTATTTGCAGTGCGAAATGACCTGCTCCCGGTGCTTGCGGTAGAATTTTTCCCCATCCATTCAACAAGAGTAAATCAAGACTGGTAATTGAAAAAAAACCGTCAACCAAAACTGCTCTCCAAAACTCATAATGTTCTTTTAACAGCTAATATATTGCCGTATCGACACTAACAAACTCTGTTCGTTGCTGAACTTGGACATAATTTAATCATCAATTTGTTTGTGGCTCAAAACCACCATTTATTGCGTCATGCCATTTTCACAACTTTGGCTGGAAGCCAAAGCTCAATGACGGGATTAATCTCGAAACCACCAGAATGATTATCAACAACTTCCACCGCAGCCTCGTTAGCTGGCTTGTCATTGCTCAAAATTACATCTGCTGTCACAGGACTCAGTTCAGCTACTGGACGCTCCTCTAGAACATCAGATACGATCGTCGACTGTGGCTGTTGATTGGGCAGGATGCTTCTTCCTTCTGCTTTTTGATCGACCTGGAAAGATCCTTCGTCTTCAGCCAGCGTTCCTCGACCGGCACCAAGGACAGTCTCAGACGGTTGAAGATAGGCAAAGATTGGTTGAGGGACGTACATCAATGTACGTTTTGACTGGAAGAATTCGTTCGGAGACTGCACGATATATCGAAGTTTCGGCTCGGGCTGGTGGTAAACTGAATGGTAATACTCCTGCTCCTGATATTTATTCCGATACTCTCGTTCACTTTCGTGGTTAAGTACAGGATTGACCATGGTTGATTGGATGTACGCAGTCCCGTATCCTGCGTTACACCGCGCGTTGACCTGAAAGAAGCTGAAAGGTCACACAGTACGCAGTTCAGCTCGTGCAAATGTACTTTTTGTTTCCAGTCACATAACTGTAACTGGTCATTAAATCGAGTGGCAGCTGGACAAAAAAATGAATCACGGCGACCATCCAACTGACAAACGTGGAAGACTCGGCATTCCTGGCTTGGGTCGCCAAAAGACCCGACTTTGTTCGAATCGCAGTCGACTCCGCTTTCCATAATACTACCTGGAGCCGATTGGTGGTAAGGATCCCTGATTCCAAAACACGTTAATTCCGTAAGTGTGAGCTTCACCGATGCAGAAAGATTCTCACCTCAAATATGTCCTCTTTGTTTCCATTTCATGATATGGCGCTCGTCTCTTAAGATAATGTATTATTTCAGGATCCAGGATCCTGACATTCTGAGCGGTGGGAAAAAACAGACACAAAAGCACAGTCAGAAAAAATGAATTACGCAACTTCATTTCAGAAATATGATTCTGCACTGCTGCGGATTTTCTTCGGAGCTGATCATCATTTGTGAAATGAGAATCGTTCAGCGGATTAATCGCGCACTTATATCATAACGACCGCCTGATGATGACTGTATTTCTCAGGTGCAGATTTTCCAAAATTATCAACCTTCTTTGAGAGGTGCAATCAAGTTTGTATTGCAGTGATAGACTCACTATGATGAGAGGATTTGTTTTGACGTTCCAAAGTCAAGTGAGCGTTGCGAGAGCGAACAAGTGGTCAGAGTGTTTGTTTTGAGAGTAACTAGCTGACAGTTTATGCGGTTAGCTGTCGATAATACAATTTTCAAGGAAGTCAATACCAACACTGTGTAACTGGAAATAGAAAAGAGTCATGCTAAAAAACGGTCATCAAAACCTGCCATAACTTTGAGGATAACGGGGTGTTTGAAACTGTTGTTGATAGGGGTTTGAAAACTGTGAACTGTACTGATTAAAACTGCTAATTGACGATGGATTGAATGAGCTGAATTGGCCTGCAGAATGTCCGAATCTGTCAAAGTACGTGTCCATATAGAGTGGGTTGCAGTTGTTATCGACCTACACACACGTCATCACTGTTTGAACACGTTCTTTTGAGATGAAGCTGTTACCTTATGAGGCCAATCACAGATGCCTAAAAAGTTGTTGAACTTGGTCCCGACCCCACACTGCATGGGGTCTAGTCGTCCGTCGGACTGACACACGTAGTACACACGACATTCGTAAGTAGGACTACCGTACATGCCTGGCTGGTAGCCGAGGCAGTTTGGTCTGTTCGCTTGCGCACCGAACTGTGACGCTCCACTAAACTGAGATGGATTGTTTATTCCAAATTGGTTGCCGAACTGAGATGTTCCGAACTGTCCAGGTAACTGCTGGGCTCCAAACTGCGATTGTTGCCCGAACTGTTGCAAGCCGAATTGTGAGGTTCCGAACTGGTCACCAAACTGGCCCCCAAACTGTGGTGAGCCGAACGGGTTGCTGAACTGCTGGGTGTCCGTCCTGCAAAAGCCCGATTAGGAACGTTGATCAGGGTGACATCGATAACTTACCTCAGAAACGGATTGAACTGACTAATTGGTAGCTGACGCTTCCCCGTTGATCTTCCGAAAAGAAGAGTCAAATGAAAGACGATTCAAAATAATTCATGCTTTACCCGTCATCAAAAAAGCCACTTGCAGAACTCTGAAGTAATCCAGTGTGGTTTAGAACTCCGTCATCCTGAAGTGTTATGTCCAGGGAAGCACTGGGTTTTTGGACGGGAACGACAATGGCTGCTTGAATGATGCAGAAAACCGCAGAAATCAAGGCTGCTTTAAGCATGGTTCTGTTGGGAATTAATGTCAGTAAAATTCAAAGAGGTAACTGACTTACTTGTGGCACTATCTTATATTTCTTAATCCATCATCCACCACATAATCCTTTTTTTGACATTTCAGCACATATCTTTCTCTGTCGTTAGCGGCAAAGTGTCAGCTTCACTGACCTAAAGCACCACTTGCGCGTCGGCCCCGAATAAAGACAAGGCTTTTAATTTACCGAATGTTTACACAGCTATGGCTTTGCTGGCAAATCTTGCGCAATGTCTACAGGAATCGCGATAGTTAAGCGGCACTTAGTATACGCTTCAACGCTCTGTTTCAGCAGAATCAAATATGATGGGATTACGAGGATTCGATTTTTAGTATACAGTACGACCAATTTTGTCGCACATTGATGAGATCAGACTATTCAGCAGGACGAAAACTGTAGGATGCAGTAGGATGCGTCAAATGTTCCGTTTAGGAACACAAAAAAGTTTTCGTCGCAGGTGTGAAATGATGTATGTCGTTCCTGGAGTTTGGCATTCAGTGGACTGAAAGTATTATTGCGAAAATGCATTGCACTCACGGTCACCGCTAACGGTGGCTACAATGGCAGATTCCTATGGAACCGCGTGTTGTTAGTTTGAGTTTGAGTGCATCGTAAAATCACTGTTCTGATCCAGAAAAATTTTAACTTCATTGTTGGGTCTCTGGCACCAAAACAGAGCCGCATTCTGTTTTCTTTTAATTAAATAACCTTCCTCATAGCCGCAATCCCGTGGGCATTGGAAGTCCTATTGTTCGGGAGCCTACCGTATTGGGAATCCGTACCCCAAAACTCAACCCACCCCTCCTAGAACAAGCATCGATCACGCTTACATGGACGAACATATAGCACATATCGACCGTCTAGAGATCAAAAGGTCATTCCCCGCACACCTACCTTTTGTTCGGTCGTGTATACATTTCTGCGTAAATTTGCTTCAGATCTGCAAACGATCTAGAAAGCTGTACGATGTTTGACTTTGAAATAGTGCAGAATAAGAGTTCAATCAACACAGTGAGAATCCAGGAATAAGTGGGTCTCTGTTTACACAACGAGGAGCTTTCATCAGTCTACAAATCAAACTGACATATCACTAGATAGTTGAAAAAAGCTTGTTTCTTTTATCCACTTGATGACACTGTTGTCGGTCCTACGGCGACGACCCTGAATTTGTTATTTTTTGATAACTTGCGACACGATGCAAGCACATACAAAATGAAATCCTTCTCCGCCATTGCGTAGAGAAACGGATTGACCATGCTGTTCAAGTACTGCATCCAATAAGCCGCTGTGAACGCGTTGGGTTCCTTTTCCGGTAGTTTCTCATCGAATGTCCAACGGAAGCTGTAGATAGCCATTGGAGCACATGAGATGTAATAGAAGATGATCAGGTAGGCCATTAAGATAAATGGCTTCCGATCACGATCTTTCCGTTTCCTAGCCCGCTCTTTTGATTGCTCGATTGCAGCCGCATCTGAATGGTGACATGAAAGGTCACGGACTATGCATACGTGCAAATCTTGTAAAACTTCTATTTACCATTTGATATTTGGTTAGAACCGGCAGGACGGATTGCCATGATGCGTTTTTTGGCAGCTCTTTCCATCATCAGTGTAATCAAAAGCACATAATTGGCGGTGATGAGGAATAACGGTGCATATATTGCTATTATGGTAGAAACAATGCCAAACGACGTCAGAAACTCATAACCAACGTAGCTGCAATCCAGTTCGGGATGAGCGGTTGACAACCGTCTCGGTATATAGTGAATCAGGAACGGAATTGCGACAACTGTCCAAGTGAATAGTACAATGGCCAATGCCGATTTCTTGGTACTTTGCTGCTGGTAAAATATCGGCCATGCAACGGCAACTACTCGGTCTGTACTGATGACGGTCATTGTCACATAAGAAATGGCGTTGACGAAGACATCGAAGAAAATCCAGAAATTGCACCATTTTTCACCCAATGGCCAATTTCCATAGTAGTTAAAGAGGACCATATTTGTCTGAGCAAACAAACCCGTACAGAGGTCGACGACGGTGAGATTGATCAAGTAATAGTGAAATGGGAATAACTTTTTCTTCCTTAAAATGTCCACCAACGCCCAGATATTAGCTGCTATTGTGATAACAGCAATGATGATACCGAAAATCAGTGTCACGTAATAAATACCCGGGTCAGTATGTTCCAGTGGCGAGAATGTCTCATTGCTCGAAATGGATTCGTTGTGGGCCATGACCGACACTCAGTGATCTCGATCATCTGCAGTAGGTGGCATATGAGTGCAGCATTTTATAGATAAGGAATATGTCGATTTTTGGCGTTATTGAAAACCGATTGCAGTCAGAAGATTATTTGTCTGTGACTCGCAACGCAGTAAAATAGGGAATGACACATGTCGTCAAAATTACAAGCCATGACAATGAGCTAAGCTTATTACTCTTGAGACTGAAAGGCCAAGTGAAGCCGGAACCGTTTAGCTCAACGCAAATCGATTGAATATCCCTGAAAGGTGAATAATTTGTTTTTTTTTTTGCCAATGGTTTCATGAAACTTGACGTGCACGGCATCCACGGCAAGTGACGAGTGGGAAGAGTTATTATCCACTGCGAATATGAATATTGTTTAAAACTTGCTATTGAATACCTCGTGATGAATTGGCCTTGTCACCCGAACGTGATCAGTTTGCATTGCGAAGATTATCAACATATAGCTGGTTTCCTTCACGGAACGTTGTTTTCGCTTAACTTTCGTGATTAGCGATCACCGTTCATAGAATGTCGGCATTTGTGAAGTGTATGAAACACAGTGGAAACACGCGCGTCTTGATCAGGAATCGGAGGGGGAACCCAGAGGGGGGAGTCCGGCTTGGAAAACTGGAAAAAAGATGCGTTTCTGAATATTTCTCTGCATGTGTTTTTGGGTCTTAATAGCCGTGATTGGAGATACTTCATCCTTGAGAGTTTTTCAATGGCTCCACAGTAACTACCCGTCTTTTAGCGAACCTTTACTCCGGCAGTTCTAAAGTCCATCACGGCAGTGAGATCGATAATCAAAAGCCAAACAGGTTTCTGGAGGGCACGTTTTCAGGGAAATTTGTTCTAACTAATAGACTGATCGAAACAGGCAAGCTTTTAGGTTTAGGATGAGCCAACAATACATGAATGCATTCAACAACTCGCGTCAATCAAACTTCTGAATTCAATGTACACAGAGTAGTGATTCTTCGACGAACAAATCTCCACGGACTGGGAAATGTTTCCCCGATTGACGCAAACCAAACTTAATGGATTATTCAAAATAAACTTGAATTAGAATCTGTGAGTCCACCTTTTTTGCCTTTTCTGCTTTCAGAAAATCGACACCAATACATGTCAAGTCGTTCGGCACATCAGGTTAGGGCATACATATGAACATCTGTCCGGGCTTTCTTTATGATTCATCAGAAACAGTATGACATACCGTAATGTAACAGTATCAGTATTGATCGTTTTGATTATGTCAGTGATCAAGACTTCTTCAGCACCGAAATCGGCGCAAATGTCTGCTTGTGTGACTGAGACTGGATTTAAAATTTTTACTTGGTTTCGGTTTCTTGGCACCTGTTGACGACAAAGGATTGGAAGCGATAAAGTGCGGAGAGCAGAGCAAAGCAACAACGAGTGGGCAAGGTCACGCGGATGCATGTAACACAGGAATCTCGGCGCAGCTGTCAGTTTTCTCATCAAGCTTCCGTAAGTATCAACTACTTTTACACAAACGGAGTTCCACCAAATGCCATGCTGACAATACGGAGCTGCGGCTCAGTTTTCGAACACAGATCGCAGTATCTTTTCACCTGAAAGAAACATGCATCACTATGCTGTATTGCGCTATCGTCAAATCACTATCATTTCGTGGTGTTCATTTTACAATAATTGTTCCGTTCACAGGCTTATGCACTTCTTCTTGTTTCAGAGTCATGCGTTCTAGTTACATTACCATCGATATCAAGGAGATTGTACTCATCCCCAAGATCAGCTGTCACGAGTGCTCTTCCACTTTTCTGGATCAATCCAGCATCTAATAGACAAACAAGTTCGAGGAATATCGGATGTTTTTACTTGTGGTAAAAATACGATAGAATACCATTCAATAATGCAACAATGCATTTCCCGCTAAATTCAATCGATTCCCCTTTCCACGAAGCTGACTCAACAATATATGGATTCAATCCTAAATCTAGGGTCTCGCTCGACACCGGTTTGAATGTTTCTTCAGTCGATCCACTTTGTAACAACTCAGTCCTGACCGGCCCGGGCCATAAACTAACGAAAGTGACGTTGTATGGGTTGAGTTCCAGAGCGCAGTCAGCAGCCATGCGGTCTTTCTGTAACGAAGCCAAATCTTCACTCGCATCGATTTTGGTCCTTGCGAGAGCTCACCGCTGTTTTACCAATACAATACGCCGGTGTAAGAAAAAAGTTTTTCGCGCCACCTGCGGAAATGTTGACGATAAGCCCAGATTTCTGCTTCGTCATGACTTTGGCAGCCTTGACAGCGCACAGGCAATTATTTCTATAAAATATCGAATTGGTTATCAGATTTTTGAGATCATACAAACCTTACCGCAGACCGACATGATTACATGCATCCCATATGGACTCAGGTATTTCCCAAAAAGGCCTCCCAAAGTTTTCGTAAAGTTGCGACACCCCGGTGTAAGCATTGTTGACGAGAACATCGAGCCGACCATGCTCTTTGAAAATCCGGTTGAACAACTTATCGACATCATCATCGATAGAATGATCACATTTGACTGCGATTGCTTGTCCTCCACGAGATATTACCTGCGTTAGATAGCGACTTGACACAGCGAAAATACGAGGAGCACTGCGCTCTCACTTCGTTGACGGTTTGTTGCAGACTGCCGGAGCTTGTATCGGTGGTATTCAGTGTGCGGCCTGTTGTTCAGAATAAAATTTTCAGAAATTCTACTGTCTTGAGATGTAACATTGACGGACCTGATATGTAGACGACAGCTCCTGCTTCTCCTAACTGCAATGCGATTCCCTTCCCAATCCCGCGTGATCCTCCGGTAACGAGAGCGACTTTTCCAACGAGGCTCATTGTCTTAGTAAAATCGCAAGCAGCCACCTTATTACGATCTGAAACTACGGAATAAGCCAACGTTTGACAGCTGTAAATGTCAAGCCTGGGCTGAAATTTCCGCCGAGTCGCCAGGTACTCGAATCACGGGCAGTATGCTTCGTAAACGATAAGAAATTATGAATATACAGTGCAAACTGAACAATCTCGCATGTTATCATATCTGTGCATGTTGTGGTTTCTCACTTATATAATCTCGTGCGAGTATAGAAACCGAGGGAAGCACAATACGGCTCGGCTCGGTGACTCCGGCCCTAAGAGAACATAGCATAACTTGGGTACAGTTTCATGGAAAGATCTCCTACCGCTGAGTCCCTTTCGAAAACATCTGTCCTGAATCTGATCATCAAGGACTTTTTCTTGTATCTGCCCCGAATATCCGAAAACCAATCAAAATTCGCAAAATGTTATGCCATCTTTAATCAACCGGTGAACACTCTGGTGACCAACCAGGAAACTCACTACGTACACAGCTCACTGGCCTGGCCTTACAAAACTGATAGACCACATATGTACAATCCCACAGTGCTTTTGTGATATAAGAAACGTTCAAAAAATGCCGTTTTTAGAAATGGATGTATCACTTATGCTAACGTCTTTGCTTGTTCCTAAATTAACTTCTTTAACCAGGCCTATCCATTAGATCTGCCGTTGCATCTTAAGAAAGCTGATGAGCCGAGAAGATTGCTAAGCTGCGAGGAAAGACGGCACTGCTGGCGTTCAAAACTCAGAATGCAGCACATCAGTTCGATCCATGAACGAAGAAGTGCCGCAAAATAAAACCAGAAGAATGACTGGGTCACTGGGTGGGAAGTTGGTGGTCCGCGAACAGTGTAACTGAAAACCAGTTAATCAGAACTGAAGTAACTTTTTACTGTCATCGACAAGACGACTACTGTCAGTATCAGCTGGTTGTCTGGAACATTCACATAACTCACCTACCAAATTTCTCGCAGTGTTCTCGCAACCAGTTTTCAAACTTTATTTCCAACGAAAAACTATGTTGCAGGGTGCACGGTTGCGGATTCAAGAAAAATCTTTAGTACGCAACGCTGCATGCATCGATTGCCATGTATCCACATCACAGCAAAACTATCACGAAAATGGCAGTAGGGATGATGATGGCTGAGACGTATTTTGACCACGACGACGAGTTGCACAGGTTCCCCTTGCAGATACAAACTCTACCTTTTTCGTTTTCCATGCAAGTCCCAGCCGCAATTATCTTATCCATTGGAAACATACACGATCTTGTGACCGCACCTTCTGTATAAATAAAATCTTAGATTTCGAGCCTTGTTCACTGGTAAAAATTCCATTGACCTCTATCAACGTATTTGGCGCACATTGTGAACTCGACGGTTACGCCACTTGCTTTTTCGAGAACACTTGTCAGCAAGCTGCACTCTGTCTTGGTGGTTTGGTTCAAATTTGAGGGACATTTATCACAACTGTAGCATGAGAAGGCATCCGCACCTGAAATACACTTCTGGTTTACGGAATGATCGAGTCCTCGTACAAAACTGACCTGAGATGAATGCAGTCACTGAGAAAGCTAGAGCTAAATCAAAGAGCATCATGGTGGCAACAAAAGGGCAATAATGTTTGATTTGCACTCGAATTTAAAACCAGTGGAATAAGTGTGCAATTTAGATCCAGTAGAAATGAATTATCAGACTGCTGATATTACCCTTCTATTCATTTCGTCCGATTTCCCCAGGCGATCTGCTGCAACTGAACCAAATATACCGGTATTTTTTGATTTCAAGTAATCCAAATTACAGTCGCATACCTTTATTGAGTCTCGCAGATCGCACCATAAGGTGGCTAAATCTTAAAATAACCTCAAACTTTTGTAGCGTTGATGTTTTCCAAGACTCTCAACCAACGATAGATAATGAATGATTGTTAACCACAAGACCTGTGTATCTGAGTTACGACTGGTAATCTTCAAATCTTATGGGCGTACAGCAGCTTGAGAGAAAGCATACCTGCTTGATGAAGATTTGCGCGAGAAATTGAGAAAGCGCCATTACTGACAATCCAGATGGTAGACAGAGGTATGTAACATTACAGATTGATGAACAGCTTACCAGGTGAGAGGTGAAAAGTGCATTCGCATTCGGTTAACAAGAGATTCATGTTCGTCAAGCCATTTAAGATTGGAAGACGTTCGCTCTGGTAAATCTTGGTTGAGCAGCATGAGGAGTCACTGCCGGGTCAAAGGTTCTCCGCAAGTTTAATAGTACGGCATTATTGTAGTGTGTCGACCGCGTGTTATGTGACAAACCGTGGTAAACGTCAGTTTTTGCAAACCGATCTTTTATGTACCGATTTTTTAGGGTATTTGTGATCCCTTCAATCTGTTGTTGAATATCCGTTGAAATGATGCATGTCTGTCGGAATGAACAACCCGGTGGTAACTCGAGCGTTTCAATGGAAGCTCCCTGCCAGGAGATGAACTCTTCGGGGAGAGACCTGCCACACACGTGCATTAACAATAGGTGTCTCTGTGGCCCCCTGGTTTGAAAACAAATGCATGAATGGGCGATACTGCACTGTTCCAGACTGAATACGATTTGACAACGATTGACCTACCTTCCATTAAAACATTATGCAGATGAACCAATACGGAAGAATGTCCCAGATTCTCAATTTTGACCAGCCCAGCTGTGTGTTTCGTTACGCATCCCATCAGTGTGACGCTGCTAAGATCTCGCTGACGAAGATCGCGAATTAATTGTGTAAGGAGGGGCCGCATTGCCAGCTAGAAATAGATTACATCATTTAATTTGCTACGAAATTTGACGTGCAATGATGGGGTTTAATTACCGTCCCTAGAGATTCCATGTTGCTTAATCAACACGCATATCTGGCTGAGTAAAGTGGATTAGTACGCCGACTTCTGCGAGTTCCGTCATCCCGATTTTATCCCCAGAAGGATGTTTCTGGTTTAGTTACTCACAATCAAGGTTTTCCAGGAGAATTTTGTGGACAATTTCAAGTTCATATGAGCATATTCCTACTGATTCACGAGGCTCCCGCAATATGGCCGCGATGACCTTTCGTTCTCCGACGATTCTTTTCATATGCTTCCTTGCTTTGGGTTGTTGCAAGTCGCCGTTTGAGGTGGATATATTTAGCCTGGGCTATTTGACTCCGAGCAGTTTGATTTCTTTGGCATATAACGCACCGGCCTACGAACTTGCAGTCGAAGACCTCAACGTCCAATATAACGGCACTCTTCATTTCAATTTGAATTTAGTTTATGACAAAAAAATCCAGGACTGCAGTCAATTGGAGGTCAACGCTGCTTGGATGATCTCTCTATGGTATTATCGAGAAAGACGTCCACAAAGCCAGGCGCTATCAGTGATAATTCTTCCAGGTAATTTTGCTTCAATTACTTCTTTAAATATCCGGATTCGGACTGTCCACAAACAGGCTGTTCCGAAACCGCAATCGTCAACAATTTAGCCCGACATTGGAACATGTTTTTCATGACAACGTGAGATCATTTCCCTTCAAACGTTTCGATGCCAGGCTTTGATTGAATCAGTTACAGAATTGCAACCCCGGATATGGTAAAGAACCGCGCCGTTAGTCCCACGTGGATTTCGACTGCCTTTATCTCACCCGGTTCATTTGGGCAGTTATACGTGGAAATCATGAACACGTTTAGTTGGTCAGATGTTTTCGCTGTTTGGGACTCCGGGGTTGTTCAGGTTTATCGTGGAATATGGAACAGTTTTCAAAGTGCCGCGAAAGAAGATGCTTTCATCCATCCTGTACTGCGAACTATCAACTCTTCCAGCCTGGTTAATTATACTGCTTTGCTCAAAGATTTCAACCGAACCAGTCGAGGTATGAGGAATTCAAACATTCTCCGGTTTAGAAGTTTCCCCCAGATCAATTGGTTACCAATCTGATTGCTCGCTTTGATACTTCTCGAAATTGCAAGGATTTAATTTAACTGCTTTTGCTTGCATACAGTACAGTACAATGTACTGTACTGTATGCAAGCAAAAGCAGTTAAATCCTTTTGCGTTGTGTTAGCTGGGCGAATTTCATGTATCATAATTACCAAACTGGAATCCCGGAATGTTACGTTTTCGAACCCACTTTTTGTCCACCCCCACAAGGGGGGGGGACCAACAGATGGACTTTGGATATGGACCCGTAATTGGTTCCTGTTTGAGGTTTGGAATAAGTCAACGCCATTGGTCGGTTCGACCCTCCCCTCTCTCTACTCTCTATCACTAGCCACGCCTCCCCCTGCAAAACCTGACTTTGCTA
>JAQIWT010000617.1:0-17093 GCA_034696485.1 Isohypsibius dastychi
GTTGGTGGTACTGGCATGTGGATTCAGTTTTGGTTTAGGCTTTCCAAATGCTCCTCGGTCTGATCGGTCGACCTTTAAAAAATCAGAGGTAAATTCCAGATTCACGAAGAATCATGTCACGAGATGCTCACCTTGGCGCCGGCAATTTTATCGGCTTTTGTTTCTTTTGGTCGTTTGGCCAACCGTTCAATATCTGATAGAGAGACAAATTCGCTCGGTTCCGGATTATTGCCGAATGCTGTAGATGAGGTTCTTTTCTTCCCTTTAGCGGGATCGAATATGGCAGCGACTTTCTGCTTCCTGATCAGGTCGAACTCTTTCTGGCTGAATACTCTCGTCGAAGAGATGGCTGTTGCTTTCTTCTCCTTCTCCTCTGGCGTCAGCTCCTGTTGATCAAAGACACAATAACATCTACGTTATTGACTGGATACATGTAAAGCAACTTACATCAACTTCCGGATTCACAAAACCGGTATTCGTTTCCCCAACTTCATGCTCCACATTAGTCCACTCTCCATCGTCCTCATCGTCAGATGCGTCTGAATCCGACTGCCATTCATCCAGGTCTTCCACTTCCTCATCTAAAACACGATAAAACAGTATAAAAAACCAACTGCCGAACAAAGGGTTCAACGGTGATCGAAGATCCCACTAATTATATTTTAGATACCGGCGAATACTTTATAATATTCTGCTGACTACATGCTGAATGACGTTAACACTTACTTTCATCTTCAGGGAGAACTTCGGCCCCCTCAACATAACCTAACGTTGAAGATTCACCATATTCTTTCAGCTTCAACTTCGCGGCACCCTCGGATGGACGACCCTATCAACGAAAAGCAATTTATTTTCACATGTCTAAACACAGCAGAAAACATTTCAAAGCAAAAGAAAGAACTCACTCTATCTCTTCGATGTAGCATTTTGGGGTCAACATGGCGATACAGCTGAATTAATGACCGAGCAGCGCTGACCACGTTTTTGTTGCGATACTTCCGGTACTGAGCCAAATCTTGCAGGAGATCGGCCGTCATGGAGAACGGACACCGCGCGCATATCTCTCGTATCGAATTCAACCTAAGAAAATGCTTCAGAAAATGAGGAGCATTTAAAAAATTTAACCTCTCACCCGACTGCGATGACTTCGTTGGAATTTCGTTCGGCAACGAAGTTGTCAGCAATTGCTTTCACCAGTGACTGCGATGTCTGCGAATAAAAGAACATTGAAACAGCTGCTGTGATTTGAACTGGTCAAGCAAGAACTCACTTCCGGCAATATCATTTCATGGACGGCCTGGGCAGCGTAAAGAAGGATTTTGGTGACCTCTGCAACACTGGTTCATAGCTACACTAACACATTTCGCTTCAGTTTGTCTCACCTCGTTGATGGGGTTGAAGAAAACGCTGCACGTACGGGTAGAAATTCAAAACCAACAACTAAATAAACAATCATGAAATATGAACTTGGTGGATCAAAATTAACCATCTAACCTTATGAATTCCAATCATCCGGGAAATCAAATCCATAAAAAGAAGCTTTGTGTCAAATTGGTCGTTCGACTTTTCCAACTTCTTGTACAATTTCTCGGTGAACCCTGCATACCGAAACCAACATTTCATAATACCACCACTCAGGATCAAGTTCTAGAAAACTTACCCTGAGTGTCGTAAATCATGTGCAGGGCAGAAAAATCGTGGAGATCTTTCTTCTGTTTGTTCGATATTTTCTGCAAATCAAAGCGTATCACAATCAGAAACTGCCATCCTGGTTCGGTGGATCAAGACCTTTATATGCCTCATTCCTCGATCAAGGCGTTTCTGTCGTTTGTTGCTCTTTTTTCCAACACGATGCGCCACTAGAAGTTCCTTGGCAGTTTTCATTTCCGGCTGGAAATTTCACAGCTTCACATGCGATTCGATAACAATCTTTCCCGTTCTTACTTCAGAATCATCATCTGCGTCCTTCTTCGTATCCTCATCCGTGCTTGTGAAAAAATGTAAAGCGGCGATATTCAACTGAAGAAATGAACAATTATACACTGCGGAAAATTTGATTGAATACGAACTATCGACTGAAAAGAATAGATTTCGACGATTTCTCGTCTGTTTACCAAAAACTAGAACCGTATCAGGACCTTTCCATGAAAGACTTGAAAGTTGGAAACACTCGCACAGGTCAACAAACATGCATACCTTCGACAAATCCGAAACACAAGCGTCAGCGACGATGTTAACAGCTTTCACATCCCTCCAAATTCCCTTCTTGTAAAGATGAATTACCGCCTCCTAAAATGAATTTCTACAAACCAAAACCCATACAGAATAAAAGAGACTCACCAGCGCAATGACAGACACAACTGGATGACTTTCCCTGACTGCTTCCAGGAACACGTTCTGAAGTCTCTGAAATAATAAAACAGGCTCACACTATGTTGGTAAAAAGCTCAAAAAATTGCTCACAGAGTTGACTTTCTGGTCCTTGTGTTTGGCGTTGATGGCTTTGATCATTGATACGATATGTGTGGACAGGGCGATTCGCAAATGTTTATCCGGGCTTTTTAACAGCTCGAAAAACAGCGGAAGAAGTCTTTCGGCATCAACGATTTTTCTTTTATGGAGCAGCATGAGTCCTTTGCAAAATGCCTGAAAATAAAAGGTCAAGCGTGAATGGATAGCAGCTCAACCGGAAGTGCGGTATTTCGCTCACCTGACGCGTGGACGATGTGATGTCATTGTAGCTCGTTTTAAGAAACACAAATACCTGCTCAGCGAACTCTTTCGCTTGAGCCGGGTAACAGAAAGAAACCTAAAAATGAAACATATTTCACACTGGAATATCGATCTGAAAAAACAACGAAAAGTTCGAAGCAGCCATTCTTACCTGAGCCAGAAAGACGATCAGACTGTCGAAATGGCCATGATCTTCGTTTGGATTCGAAGAGAAAATCTTCAGAAATGACTCGAACTGACGGAGTTGCTGCTCATACTGAGAACAAATACATCCAAATATTAAATGCCGTTTCGAGACTCCACATAAACAAACATATACCTCTGCTTTGTATGTTTCTGGATCTCTCTTGATCACATTTTGTAACTGAGGTAGATTTCCATTGAACCGTTTATCCGCTCTCGTAGCCATTGTCGCAGTTTCCGTACAGTTCGTGAAGAGTGGTTTTCGTCGCAAATCCTGAATAGTAAGAAGAAATCCAGAAAAAAGCCACCAGATCGCTGCCGTCCGAGCTAACAAAATATATTATTAAGTTTCGATTCCAAACAATACACACTCGCACACAATAAAGCGAGGAAGATGATGGGAACGATGGGCCTGTTTCCAAAAGAAGAATCTAAACTCTGAACTCGACACAGACTGAACCTGATGGGTCGCTGAAACTTCAGCTGACTGATTTTGCAACATATTTTGATTCTGGTCACAGCGGGGGTCAGAAGGACCTTTCAACCGGATTAAGAAGCGGTATCAACGACTCAAACCAATTCATCAGGCTACAACGGTGCATCTGGTTCAAAGAGTCTCTACCCCACGCGACGACATCGCCGTATGGACCAGTGATCTCCAACAGCCCTCCGCACAAGCAGTTCTTGATTGACTCAAAGAATAAATAAGGTGCAGGTTTTTAGGAGAGGTTTGTTTTGAAAACTTGGTGAGAGACTTTCTGGATTCGCAAGTTTTTCCTGAGTTATACTGAATCATTTTATCTTGAAGGTGTCAAGATGTCGGACATCCCTGCTCGTCGCGCTGCACCTATGGTCGACCTCGGCAATTACGGCCCAGGAAGCACAGAATATGGACGAATGGTTGATAGACCAGGACCTGGACGCCCGTTGGTCTTCCCTTATTCACTGAGTGCAAAAGTCCTTCAGTTTCCATATAAATTAATGTGGAAAAAGGAGTGGATGTTCCGTTTTCTGGTTTACGGATGGTTTGCTGGACTCCCTTTGATTTACTACATTCATAAGATGGGTACGTTCACCGTTATTGTTTAATAGTTCTGGTGCCCCAGGATGAAAGTCGTGGTTACTTCGGAATGTCTGTGATTTGTTCCTATCCTATGCAAATCCAACTTTTTTTTGTTATAGCTAACAGCCCGGCTAACGTTGAGAACTGGCGTCAAATCCGACAAAAGTGGCGTGACGGTAAGTACTCGATTTCCGGTCGAAGAATGAATCTATGATTCGTACTCATATGAAGATTTGTCTGGTTTGCACTTGCAGTATATGTGTGGTGCTATTTGTTGATCGTACATACATTTTTTGGAAAAAATGGAGTTAATCATATATAAATTTTAGTCGTATATTAATTTGCAATTTGTCTGTGTCACGGTATCAAGCATAGAAGTCTCGGACTGACCAAGCCTTTTTTTGCAGAGGCTTTGGGCAAAGTTCCCCACAAATAGGATGACATCTGACAAAGAAGGATACCGAATTCACTGCTTATCGTGTTTGGAGAAATTCGTCGGCTGATTTAATTTTGTGTGGAGTGTGATATCATTTAAACTGGAATTCGTTTTCGAAAACGGTCAGCCTTCGTGATTTTGAATAAAGCTTCAAAAACGATATTCAACGGTACTGCATCGATAACAAATCGCGGGATTCAAGTCTCTCGTGACATTTCTCAATGGTGTTTTGCCAAACTAATTCTTCATTAATCTGGTGCTTGGAGCTTGAGAACGTGATCCATGGCTTAGTGCACAGGGATAATTACGAAAGAAAATATCTCGTTAAAAACAAGAATTAATGGTCCGGAACAATCGCAGGAATTTTATCACGAGATATCTTTTGAGATTCATTTATGCCGTGGGGACATGGGCTGCTTTTTTTATCTGAATAATCTTGTGTTCTCCGTTGCGCTCTGTGCTCCCCAACCACATGATTTTTGGAAGGAGACTGGGCATTTCTGCGGAAGAGGAGAGCAAGTGAACGAACGGAGTAAGATATCGATTTCCGTCCTGCCCCGACCTCCCACACAGTATAAAGCTTCTGTTGCTGTTTGGACTTTTATGAACTCGACTTGGCTGTTATATATTTGCATACGCAGCAAGATGAGCCTTTTTGATGTCTTAATAAAAAGGAGCGTATTTTTGGTGCCTCCTTGAGCCTAATTTGTCGTCGTCGCATTGCCAGCTTTTCCCCGCAGTTCACTTCCGGTTGTAATTTTCTAGCAGCCACTTGACGAAATGCCTCGACAAACTGCATTCCGGAATAAAACAGAGAAAGAGCCACTTTTGTTTGACCAACTTCGGGAAAGTGGTCGCATGGAGAAACGAAGCGATGTCCAGATTTTAGTGACTGATTTATCAGAAAAAGACCATCTTCCAAGCGAGGACGGAATCCATCGAATGGAAGTCAACGATTCTGTTCTGACCGCGAGAAATATCTACCATTTATCAAATAACGGAGAGCTGGACATTTCGGATGCAGCATGGACGGAAAAGCTTATACTTGCGATAAAGCTGGATGATATTGTCCTAGCGGAAGCCCTACTATGTTGCGGCGTTTTGATGACGAGGGAAATTATCGAAACAATATCTCCGGACCAGATAGAAATGAGAAAATTTTGCACCAAATTTTTTCCGGACATCTGGACTGCGGTCCGAGTGGGGAACGTGAAACAAGTGCGGTGTTTGGTCAATCTGTGGCACAAAGTCGACTTATGCCGGAACGGGAAATCTTTATTCCAGTTGGCTATTGAGCACTCAAATCCCTACGGTGAGTCAGGTGCCATCACCTGGATTATTAATCTTGTTTCTTTTGTGAGCCGAGGTTTTGATCATGAGATTGAAAAACAATCCTTGGAAATATTTTCACGAATTGGTTATTTATTAATTTGGTTTGGCAGCGCTCGCGCTGCCGGAAGCTCATGGTGTTTTTATTTCCTTTTAGTTATTGCACTAATTGGAGGGATACAGACCACGATGGAAGTAGCTCACTTTGTTTTGGCCGGCGATGTGGATAAACTCAAGTCAGTCCGGAAAAACGGCAGCTTCATTAAAAGAACTCTCAAACACTTTGGACATAACTGTGCTCCGATCCTCTACTTCGCCATCATCTACAATAATTTTGAAATGGTCAATGAGTTGTGTTCTCACTTTGGAATGAAAGCCGACGAGGAGATGGTCAGCGACGAAGGCGATGAAATTCCACTTTTGTTTATTGCTCTAAAATTGGACATTGATGTCAGGATTTTCCAAGTCCTCCTTACTCACACCGGTAAAGAACTTCAGAACATCTGGTACCGCCAAAGAAACATCATGCAATACGCAGTTGATATTGGAGTCTCCCTTGAACGGTTCCAGTTGTTACTAAACTTTGGCGGAGCGCGTCTGGTTGCTGATCGTGACCTTTCCTCTTTAACCCTCTATGATCTCACGAGCCGGTCAGATTATACCCGCGATCTTTTAAGTAGCTATAAATCCGCACTGGAATGCCAGATTAGGACCTGGGTTGAAGATGGCGAGGAGAACGCCGGATGGTTGGCAGTCATGGGATTCAGCTTCCACGAAGGACAGAATTTTGAATGGACTGATGATATTGCGCAAGTCCAACAGTTGATTGCTGATTTGGATGATTGCATCGTTAATGATGATTTGAATTGGTTTAATAAGCTATGTAACTCGGAGACTCCTTACAGAGATTGGCCGGATGCGGTAAATGATTTCAAATGATGTGCATTTCGGCTTTATTTTCTAACTAGTTTTTATCATAGATCTGGTTTGGCCGTCCAGTCGGAAGTGGTCAAACACTTCTTCACCGTGCCGTCCTGTACAACCGGGAAGATATCGTTCAGTCGATTCTGACTCGTGCGGATATGTCGGACATTCCTCTGGACAATTTCGGTGCATCGGCGTTACATTATGCATGCGCCTCCATGGATTATGACGAAATCGAAAAGATTCTTCTATGCGCCGGATTTGGCGAGCATTACATCGATAAAAGAGGAAACGATTGGTAAGCCCATAGATTTCGTTTGTGCAAGTTTCATAATTTTGTTTTCCTCCAGCGCATCGTACAGAATGCAGCGATCTTCGGACGACATGGCTCTATACCTGAACGCAATGCGGCAAGGGATTCCAGAAAAGATGCTGCGATACAATCCATGGAAATACCCAGGAAGACCGGAAGATCTGCCGCCGTACATCCGGAATGCATTCGCTAAAACTGTCGTGAATGATAACTGCTGTCATCACACAAGCACGGAACATCTCGACCGTTCTCGTGACCCTTCGGCATTTGGCGTCCAGCCGGATACTTGGTGTTCCATAGCGTAGAAAAAAATGCCTGTACAATATTTCACAGACATACGAAAAAAGGCGTTCTCAAGGCCGAGGGTCCGTGTCCATTATCATGCAATAGTGTTTCGGTATATGGACCCTCGTAAAATTCTCCTTCGGTTTGATCTCCATTATGACTCAAATACACCTGTATAAAATAACACAAGCTCTCGATTACAAAAAAAATTCACCCTGATCGTGCGCTGCTTCTCAGGATTTTTGTGAAAGGTCACAGAATGATTTTGTTCAGAAAATCCTGTCCACGTTTAGCGCCTTCCTTATCGATAACTGTCAATACTGCGGGTTTAGTTGTCATGGACCTGGCTCTAGCTGCTGATTTACTATGGATGGGGAACAGCTGCAGGAGACCAGTAATATTTCTGAAAAAGAAAAGATTCCTCCAATCGGCAGCCGCAAAGCGAACAAGAGGTTGATCCGAGAAATCGAAAAAGAGATTCAAGCTCGATTCCATGCAAGACATCATTCTCCGCCATTCAGGACCGGCACTAACAATGCTCATTTCGAAGACATACCGCTTCCGGTAGCGAAAACAAACATCGAATTCGATGAAAATGCAATTGATCAGCCGGACGAGAAAAAGTGCGCGGTCCAGCCGATTCACGCAGGAAACAACGCAGAATGTCATAAGCCAAACATCAAGACATCCAAAGATAAATTCAATCGTTTCCTGATGGAAACAGGTCTGGAAAAATGGATTGAAGAGGGTTTTCAAGATGCAATTCGCGAGGATGTATTTGAACTGATCGAAGATCCCAACCTATTCATCGAGGCCTACTTTCTCATCCCCCGGCATGTGAACGAAAATCTCCAAAATCTGCGGAATGAATATTGGACGTTGATGAGCGAAAAAGAACGACTTCGAGAGATCAATGCCAAGCTACAAAGCATGCAGCAAACGGCGTTACTCCGGGCAGCAGAAGCTGCGGAAGAGGCACTTTTACTGGAAAAGGAGATTATAATTGAAAAGCCAGATAAAAACAAAACGAAACAGCAAGAACGGCTGGAAAAGAAGGCTGCTGGGAAACAAACACCGGAACCGGTCGAGATGACTGTGGTCGTGGAGAAACCGGAGGAAGCCATGTTTTATGCCGGTGACGATCGGATATGGAGAGAAGACTACGGCTACGATGAATTCGCATATTTCTACGAGGATGCAGATCACGACAACGAATTACAAGAGTCCAGTTCAGAAATGGACGTAAAAGCAAATTGAATGCAGATACATCCGACTAAAGAATATAAATCGGATCGGAATTTCGTCAGTTCAATGCTGAACAGTTAAATATTAAAACAAATATTTCACAACATATCATACCAAAAATTCAACTGAAAGAGTAAATCTTGCATAAAACGAAAACAGAAAACCGACCTTCACAGGACGAGATTTTATTTCTTTGGATAATGTCCGGCTTGCTGGGCTATCGCAAGGGCTGCTTCGTTTTGAAGAGATTGAAATTCTTGGAACCGCATGGAGACTCTTTGATTCAGCTTGAGGTACTTTTCCACACAGTTTGTTGAGCAAGAGTCTTCCGCATCAAGGACTTTCCTCGTCGTGAAATCGTGCACGCAGCTGTCGAAGCAAAGTTCGCTGAGCTTGTTATATGAGAGTAGGAAATCCCGCAACTGCTTCACTTGTTCCTGCTGTTGTTGTTGTTCCTGGACAACTTGTTGCTGCGAACCTACAACAATAACTGTAAATAACAAGCTAAAATGAAAGGAGAAAGATGCATCATGTTTCACCTTTGGAACCCCACATATTTCCAGTGAAATTCTAGAAGCAGAGTTTCTGCACGACTTCAGACCGAAGAACACTTTACACAATTCAACAAACTCCGGATTATTAATTATAGTTTTCACCACGATAAAACGAAATGTAAAGAAAAGAATACTCACGAATATTCACGAAAAGCAATCCGCGATGAAACAACCTGAGGCGCTTAGGGTTAAACCGTGTACCCCCCCCCCCCCTCCGAAGTGTGGTGTTTAAAAAACCTGAAATTGAAAGTGATTTGTTTGTGTTTTCGGAATTTGCAGTTCTCCTCTTGTTTTCTGAGATTCATCGCCGGAAAATCCGGAAAGGATTAGGATTGTTTTTGCGTGATCCTTGCAGAATAATAGCTGATCCTTCTGATTCTGGGCGCGGAGTAGCTGCAGCGGCTTCCTTGCATTCTCCACTGCATTAAAAACAGCATTTTCCGCCAAGTCCACAACGACGCCGTCAGTTGCAGCTGTAGTCACACAACTTCGGTTTAATTGATTCTGCTGCTGGATCACAACGCGCTCAAACTGTTTCTTCGGAGCTATGGCCACCGGTATGATGCGGAATTTAGCCAATCTTGGTGGCTCGATATTTGGACGAATTTCGGCACCCAAAATTGTCCCTACTAACAATCTCCAATTTTCCTCCAGCTCGGCTCTGCAGATGATCCAGAAATTGACGCGAATGAGGGTGGTCGACAACAGTGTAATTGGTCAACAAGCACTCGCAGCCGGAAAGCCATGTACGGTCATCCATGTGTATACAAAGTTCATGTACAAAAGACGGAGCCGAGCGATTGGAGTTTTGGGAGACAAAGTCATGGTCGCGATTATGGGACAGAAAAAGAAAGGATATATCGTGGGGGTTGTCAAACGACAGCCGACCATGGTGCCCACGATGGACACAAATAATATTGTCCTGGTCGACGACACTGGAGCTCCGCTGGGAACAAGGATAACCGTTCCAATACCTATGCTTCTGAGATCAAAAAAGGGCGACATGTCGAAAATTCTGGCGATCGCTACAAGGTTAATTTGAACCGTTGTATTTTTCGGTGTGTTTATGTGACGATTTAAATAATGAAAGAGGATGAATTAAAACTCTACAACTTTTGAACAGCTTTCGCTGCCACGCACCGGGTGAAAGTTCACCAATTGTCAAAACAAGGAAAATGCACTGACCGAATTTTTAAACATTCACATCAGGAGCATGAACAAGGAGATCGGTAGTCATGCCGGAAATCACGATTTTCGTAGTTCAGCTAAAAAACTGCACCGCGCCACGAGCAAATCGCTTTATGCATTTTCAATGCTGGTCCCAATTTCAGATCAAATAATTCGATGAACTGGGAGCGAGTAAGGAGAAGAAGTGTGGAACCGTAGAGACTCTAGAATAAAGTAAGTTTCGGTAGACTTCTTGCCCAAAAAATTCCGTAGGCGAATGTTTACGGTGGCTGCTGTATTATTATTTATGCTTTTTCGCTACTTACGTAATCGAGAATTAACTTTCCTAGCGCAGGATACTCTGGAGTGAAATGTGCTTGACATTTTTCCGGGCTCCAGTGTGCAAATTCAACATGCTTCCGTTTCAGGTCATCTTCCGGCATCTTTGAAAGGTTAGTGACATCGGCAGCACTGTTGTCCAGACAGTTTTTCGGAATGGTGATTTGAAGATCTGCGGAATTTTCTGATGCCGGACTGTATCGGGTGGCGGAGGTGGAGGCTTCGCGTGAAGCGGATGCGGAAGATCTGACAACTTTGGAAGCGATCGGGTTCGGGGGCATGCCAAGTCCATTATACGTGCTTGCGAAATCCGCGACGAAATCTGGACCCAAGGTTCTGTGTGATCGCTACAAAGAAAACATTGTTACAAAGAAGACAACGAGAAAAGTTCCTCGGCACGAGGATTCGAGCAATATCGTACAGAATGAGTGATTTATGTATCTACCCACCTTGCGACTGCTCTGGCGTGTTGGCAGCTGACGATTAGATGGGGATCCGGATGATCGGGGAAAGCGAGTATCCATCACGAAGCATCAAATAATCACTAGTCTGAAAGAAACAAGAAGCGGATGGAATTTACCAGGCGGAAACAATTGTAGATTGCTCAAATTCAGGATGTCTGTGATTGTGTCACTGCTTGAACCCACCTACACTACAGTACACAGTGTGAGTCCCCCACCCCAGCAACCTTACTTACTCGCATACCGAAATCCTCATTCACTTTTTAATTCTGTCCTGGCGAAACGCTTGATTTCTACCGTATGCACCTTGAGCGTAGATAATTTCGGTCGTTACATACGATGCAAATATTAGGGTCCAGAAACTTACATGCACAAGATCTCCCAGACGGAAACGTTCAGAGAAACGGAAAAGGTCACCAATCCGTCATCACTTCATTCTCTCGCCCAGGCACTGCCAGATGCAATACACATTTCGAAGCACAGATATTGTGAGAGGAACAAATCAGACCAAGTCTTCGATAACAACAGGATAATGCACAGCACCCACAAGCACGTAATTTAAAAACCAAAACGAAAAACAATGGGCAACTGGATCACCGGCTGCGTTTCAGCAGATTTCGCCAGGTTTTGTGATGACTAGGGATCACTCAGCTCTCTGTCAAAATCTCGGCACCAGTTTCCGTGATCAAAATGGTATGTTCGAATTGGGCTGAACGAGAACCATCAACCGACATTGCTGTCCAGTCATCATCCAGTACAAAAACCTTATCCGAGCCTTCCGACATAACCGGCTCTGAAATTACATTCGTTAATACGGAGAAAATTACGCCACAAAGTCCAGAGAATCGAAAAACTAACCGATAGTAAACACCATCCCGGTTTCCATTTTGACTTTATCGATGTTGGCTAGATGGATAATTTCCGGCTGCATATGAAAATCTACTCCAATTCCATGCCCACAAAAATCAGGAATTACTTTGAAACCAGACTCGGAAACGAAGGTCCTGGAAGGGAAAATTATACAATGAATTTTTATAAAAAATCACAACAGCTTACTCAATAGTTTCACCAATCATGCTAATTTCTTGACCGTTTCTACAAATCGAAACTGCTTTTTCGAGAGCATTTTTGCTGACTTTCAGGAGCTCGATAGCTGCCTCGTCTATTTTTCCAACCGGAAACGTGGCGGAACAGTCCCCATGATAACCTCCGAAATAAACCTACATCTTCAAACAAACGCAATGTATAAAGTAATCTGAATTACTGTAATGTTACACGAAATGAACTTACCGATACGTCAACATTGACAACATCTCCGTCTTCAAGAGGTCTGAGATCCGGAATCCCATGGCAAGCAACGTTATTCACTGAAGTGCAGATCGACTTCGGAAAACCGTGATAAAATAATGGCGAGGGGTAAGCATGATTCTGAATAATGAACTGAAACGCGATTCGGTCCAGCTCTTCCGTGGTCAGTCCCACCTTCAAAAACAAGATGTCGCTGAGACAATTACTAAAGGGCAACCCCACTGCTAGTCTTACTTTCACATGCTCAGCTAGGAAATCCAACGTTCGGCGCGCAAGGCGACATGCTGCACGTATTCCCCTGATTCTTGCAGGAGATAGAAGATTGCTCTGTTTTCGCGCAGGGTGAACGAATTTAGAAACAGCGTAATCGGGCTTTCGTATATGCGAGGGAATATCCGGCACAGAAAACCAAGGAGAAGGGTTTTGATAGTTCCAGGGCTTCACAATTGAAAACGAATATCCGTGCTCGTCCCACGAAAATTCAGCATCGAGATGAATTGAAGTCCCAGTTTTTCTGGTATCCTTCGAATAAAATCTGTCTCCACTACTGAGCGTTCCGATATCCGTCGACCGAACTCTTCGTCTACATTTCCCAAACAAATGGCTAAGCTTCTTCGAAAAGCGTAAACCGTACATTCGATATCTAGTTCATATCATATGACCACTCAGGTTTCACTGAAAACCAAATGATCTGGCCGATGAGGAAGAATGAAGCATGTTGTTTTGATTGAATGCTACCGTGAATCGGGGGGGGGGGGGGGGCAACCCGGCAACCGGAATGGACAACCGGAAACTTCACAACACAACACTATGATAGCATGAGCAAATGTGTCTGCAAGGTATTTTCCGAAAGCTGGCTCACCTGAAACTTAAATGTTCCTCTATAAAATGCATCGTCTTTTACTCGGGAGATTCCCGTTTGAGAACACTGCCAGATGAGGTAAAACAAAAAGACTCTTACGACAAAAAAAATCGCAGAACAGAAAACCGGCTTTCCACCGTCACCGATACCTCACCGATACTAAAAGAAAGACTCTGAAAATTATAAGAGATTCCCGGAACTCTCTGTGCTTATCAGTAAATAGCTGCGTGTCCATCTTTGCGACTATCCGAATGCGCAGTCACCGTTTTGTTCCTCTTCATCACGGCTTGGACGACACTGAGACCCTCGTTGACCAACGTGATATTATGGCCATACGCCGCCAAGACTTTTACAATTTCGGCATTCATTTGAGCTAAAACGACATGATGCAACGCACGAAAGGTATTAAGTAAGAAATTGACCTACATTCTATGATCACAGGATTACTTGGTAAATCCGCATGTGCCCGAGGAGATTCTATCGCATCCGTGAGATTCATGCCAAACAAAATTATATTCAAAAGGGCGTTCAAGACTCCTGTGAGTACAGCAATTAACAAACGTCACAGAACAGCGAAATTCTCTCAAATAAAATACGGATACCTGAGGGAATATGCGTTCCGTTGGAGCCACCAATTGCAATTCGACTCACACATGCTTTTTCAGGGTTGTAAACTACAACTGGACACATGCTGGAAAGTGGACGTTTTCCAGGTTTGGCTAAATTAGCCTGCAAAATCCAATATGAAAATTCAACTCGTGCAATCCGGAAACGCATTCGAATTGGAAGAACATATTTTCAATTTGAATAGTGCTCGAGCCACAGATCAGCAAACTAACCTGTTCACTACTTTCCATCTCAGCGGAAGCGAAATCCGCCATCTCATCGTTGAAGACAATACCAGATGAGCTCATGAATCCAGATCCGAAAAACCGATTCACAGAACTACAAACCATCAGGACTTCACAGCTGTACAGCAGGGGTGGGTTCCCGGAAATACGAACCTGGTCACACTGACATAAAGCTCGTTGGTGTCAGTGACCGAAACATGGGTTGTTCCATAGAGCACTGGCTGCGTAACTGGAGTTCCATAGTCATGAAGGGTGGAATCGTCTTTAATCTGCTTCCTCAACTCATCTGCGTATTTTTTCCTTCAGTAAAAAAAAGAAACTTTGCGCCTGCTCGGTAATGAGGCTGTCAGAGGACACTCACTCGGTCATTTGTTTTGCAGCAATATCCACACCAGGTTCAAAATCTGGATCACCGAGCCGGTTCCGGTTAGCGAACGAAAACTTCAATGTCTAAAATGCAAAAGAGATTTCAAAGAAAAACCATTCAATAAATACAGCCAAAATGTAAATCGAAGCTAAACCCTCTTCGGAAGTTCAAACTACCTCGAGGAACTTGTGCCAGAAAGAAGGTGTCGACACGTCAGTCTGGTTAAAATTAAATCCCTCCAACATATTAAGAGCCAACAGCAGCGATGCTCCCGAACTCGGCGGTGGTGCTGTGATTATTTTGTATTCTGAAACAAGAACAGTCAATCAGGCGAATTATGACGACGGGGACAACAAGTACCTCTGAACATAGAAGAAACAGCCTCTACGTGACGGACAGTGTAATTAGCGAGATCATGTTCTGTCATCAGTCCACCAAACTGTTTAATCTGACAAAGAAAACTTAAGTGAATTTTCAAGCCAATTGCGAGTTCCAAATGATTACCTCTGCAACAATATCTTTGGCAAGTTGTCCTCGATAAAACTCTTCCGGTCCGTTATAAGCAATTTTCTCCAGAGTTTCAGCGAAATTTGTCCTCTTTATAATCTGACCAGCTTTTAAAGAATTCTTTCCATCAGGGAATAGGAAGTCCTTCAGCCGCTGGCTAGAAGCAGTACCTTCCAACCGTTTAAAATTATGTAGATCTTGCTCTACAACAAAAAACTGGATGAACGAATGAATGAAAGAATTTAGTCCTAACAATCGCTACCTAATGGTTTTGAGACTTCAAACCCATCTCTGGCTAGCTGAGCTGCCGGAAGGACTAGATCTGACCACCGCAATCTACCAAAAGCGGAATGTGCCGCATGAAGACCTCGTAGTTCACCTAGAAAACACGAACATGCATACATAAATGGCAGGTCTTCGAAGGACAGAATTGAAATCCCGACCTGGAACACCGATCGATAAAATCGGTTTCTCTGAAAATTCTGCGAGCATTTCCGCTTTAAATCCGGATGGAGCAGTCTCCCGAAAATCGAAATAACTAGGATCTTTGGTTTTGTGATTGTAGATCAACATGAATCCCCCTCTGAAAATAACAAGAGAACAATGTAACGCGATCTTCAAGTTCATGGTCACAGACGCGGAAGTGACCTCACCCGCCAATACCGGCACTCTGGGGATTGACCACTTGCAAACAAAATAACGATGCAATTGCAGCATCAACCGCTGATCCACCTTGCTTCAACGCATTCAGACCAATTTCTGAACATTTGGCGACATCCGTGGCGACGGCACCGTGAGGCTCAATCTGAATACATCAAAAACATGAGCTCGACAAAATATTTGAGTACATACGCTTAAATTTTAGTGGCATTAGAATATTCATTTACCGACTTCCAAACAGCAATTTTTCACTTGACATTCGATTTTACCTGAGGAGGACCAGCAAAAATGTGGATAATCAATCCCAACAGCACGGCGAACGAAATCAGTCCACATGCGGCCAGGATTTTACCCAGGCCTTGGAGGTCGTCCGTCGTGATTCCAAAAAGTATTAACAAAACTTTGTCAGTCCGGTTAGCAGGTTTCGGATTGAGATGATCATTATAAGTCCCATTTCCAAAATTCAGATTGACGAGAGTTCCGCTGCCATCTGGTCCATCCAACGAAACCTCTTCAAGCGTATAACGGTTGGCTGTATTTCCAAGAACATCATGTTCAGTCAGCTGCAGCCTTTCAGCTTTTGGATGATATTCCGCCTGAAAAGAAAGAAAAAGAACATGTACTTCGGAATTCACCAGATATCCGGAGATCAACTCACCATTCAATTAAACGGTCTATTCTGGTTAAAACGACACAATAACGCTGAGAGATTCTGAAAACGAGATGATGGATACAAACGGCGATGGCAGCGTATAAATACTACAGCTGTGATATTTATGGAAACATATTTGAAGACAACGATACAACGCAAAATGTTTTCCGTGATGCTTCACGTAGTCTGTCGACGGCCGAGGTTAGCTCGAGGAAAGCCCCCACGCAAACCATCTATGGGTTGGGGAAAATCGGTGAGATCGGGAAGAGTCGTCTTTGTGAGATCTTGTGTTGACAAGTTATGCAGTGGCGTACGTACCATAGACAATACGCGTACAGTAGCTTAGGAAGCCCTGTTTTGGACTGCGTTTTTTTTGCTCAGCCAAAGCATTATCTCCTATTTTATAGCAATCCGGTTTCAGCTAAGTATCCTTAACTGACGTATGATGTAATAAGTGCACGGTGTTCCTTTCCTTAGATCAAAGGTCAATCGCTCTGGACGCTTCACCCTTTTCTACACCAAAGGGTGTAATGGCTTGAATCTAGCGCCGTCGAAGAAGCCCTACGCCTGAGATTTCACACAACTTTGTCACGGCTCCTCCTGTGAGGTGATATGCGACCAACCCCTTGAACCTTGAACCTTGTAAAATTTCCGCTGAATTCTATCGTATGAAAAGTGGGGCTCAGTTTTCTTTCTTGCTCGAGTTTTTTATGTTGACCAATGGCTGCACCGGAATCAGATCTGGCGAACAAGGAACGCGCGCCTACAAAAGAGGAGAGAAGGATATGCTGGAATTCCCGGGATGAATATTGGAAATGCATGGATAAGTTTGGAAGGGACGCCGATCGTTGTAA
>JAQIWT010000618.1:0-17090 GCA_034696485.1 Isohypsibius dastychi
TGTATGGGCCAGTGGCCGGCAATGGAAATCATTTTCCATACATCGGGGTGGCCGGGAAATGTCATCGTTCATCGTACGGAAGCGGGAGCATATTCGTTTTCTTGGAATATAACATACCAATCCTCTTCGAGGATCCATATTAGCAGTGTCATTCCGGAGTATCGACCGTCTCATGTAATCGATTGACGCAACAAGGTCAGCTTTTTCCGTAACAATCTTTTCATAAAGCGCAGTCGATCGTATTGAATGATCATTGCACAGACTCAAGTAAACTTTGAAACTCAAGTAATTTTCTGTGAATTATTGACATCAACAGCAATCCGCACAGAAAATCGCTAGAGCAACTCACCATGAACCATTGATTGTTCGCTTGCTGTACTGAACCCTTTACCGAATGCACCACTACCGGTAGCTCTTTGAATGCCTGTAAAACAACCAAACCAATAGTATTTTCATTGCTGAGGAGTGGCTGAATCTCTTGCTCAAGAGCCGACGTGATCACTGGTGTGATAACTTGCATACACCGCAATCAAACTGTACTCATAATTAGAATAGGAAAGGTCACTGTGTTTATTATGTTTTTCATGCTTATCTGGCCATTGAAATGCCTGGCTGAGATTAATTTTAGTGGCCTACCTATGCATTCTTTTGCGTGAACAAACAGCTCCAGCGCAAAGAGATACTTCTATAATTTACCACCCGTGTCCCCGGTCAGCTGGACTCCTCGGTTGATAAGCGTCAGAATCAAAGCAATGAAATTGCTGAACCAGATGACCTCTTCCAACGAGTCACGCGTTTCATTCTTTTTCAATCGATGATCCCATAATGTATTTCTGCCAATGCTATCGTTTCAAGGATGTTCTGTTGACGTTAAGCATATCTTCACTGCATACCTGACAGCGGCTGGAGATCCCAGAGTGCCCACTTCACTGGGTGCACTGGCGGGCCAAGTAGTCACGGCATCAATTGCTTGGTCAGTCAATCTTCTCAAGTCTTGCAACTTGGTCCACGTTTCTTCGCTTAAGAATATTTGACGCTGTGATGTTATGTCATTTTTCTTGAAACAGAGATTGTACTAACCTTCTCGAGCCGACAAAGAGACTGGAGCAGTAAAATAAACCGGAAAAGTGGCAATGTTAATTATGTGATTTGGAAACACGAGTTGCACACCTGTTCATCCCTCTTTCACGCTGTACACATGTGACGATCTGACTGATCTGTACACTGCTTCCTACAGATTCAGCTATGAGTGCCGCTTGATTCCGTGAGCGTAGTGCTCGGTCGATGACGATAGCACACTGAAATGCAGCAAGTTTATCGTTAAGTTGGTTTGGGCTACTCAAGTGTCAGATGGGCTAATTGAAAACTGAAAACCGTCATGTTGCTGCACGGTAGAAAATGTGTATCTCCCTCGAGTACCTTTGCGTTTTCATGCTATGTTTTCATTAATTTTATTGGTTTCCATTTGAGACCAACGGTGAAAAATTCTTCAACGATGGTTTTTAGTTGTTTATTGGAAGTTAGAAGAAGAAAGGATGCAGGTTCGGTAGACTCACATTGTACCATTTATTCCGACCTAGATAACATCAGCGTCTCCTTTGTTGACTCTGGCAAACTCGATTGTTTTCTAACTTCTATACTAATATCGAACAAATCTGCGTCTGTCCGGTGGCATCAACAAGTCCATACTGTGCTATTCTAACGTCATATTAAGTTAACACTCTATACACCTATCAAGATCCACTCACTGGGAAGCCAAATTGATTACCGCATTTGATTAGAAAGGTCAATTTGCAAGCCATCTAATCACTGAGATACTTATCAGGGTTTACTCAAAACAAATCGAGCAATGAAGCACCTCGAAGGATTGAAAAATATTTTGAAAGAGAGCTCGCAAAGCCTTATTGTTTAGGTAAAGAGATGGTCTGTCAGGTAGGGCAGTAATAAGCTCAAATCGTAATTCGCGTGCCGGATCATCACAAAATGAAAAAAACCAGAATATTTTGGGCAGACCATGCAATTTCATCTCAAAATTTTTCCCCAGCAGATTCAATTCTCCGAAAAATGTTTTTACCTGGACAACAAGGATGATAACCGGTACCGCAAAGATGATAACTAGCTTCGCAAAGCGTTGTCTCCGCGTTGTTTTGGTGTCCTGTACCATGAACAAAAAATCCCGCGTAACTCCAACGCTGACCGAGCTTGCCGTAATGGAACGGTTATCCATAATTTTTTTGAAGCTTGTTTCAGAAAATGCTCCAACTGTTCCAGCTGAAAGAAATCAGACGGTGGTGAAAATCAATGATCGACTGCCCATCAAAAAGAAACAGATGTTTAGTTTATCGAACAATGAAGTTTGACCTGCAGCATTCAAAAAGGTTATTTCGGCAGCGGCACAACAAAACCTTTGTGCCAGTCTTTAAAGATCACAGAGAATTTTCATCAGCTGGAGCTCCATCGCAATATTGATCTGTTTTTACAAACCGTGTAAATCCTTCAATTTACTATTCAGTGGAAGATGCGAAGAACTGCTGTGTAAAGATAATTTCCCATCACGGCTTTAATCAAAGTGTCAAGTATCGTGATAACAGCTTCCTGTGGTCGTCATTCCGTTCCGGTGTTAAAGGCTCAATGACACTATGGTTTAAATCACAGCGAAGTTGATTCACACGCGTTTCCGGTATAGTATCAGGTCACAGGTAGTGTTTTTAATAAACCCACATACCACGTAGGCCGAACTCATGTTTTGTCGCACTGTCACTTTCATTACCCCAACACCATAACATAACAGACTTTTGTTTACCATTTCCGTTGCTATTCTATGCTCGCACGGAATTCCACCCATCCATTAGAGCTTTATTTTCCTATCGTATTAACTTGCTCGATGAACTGCCTTGTTCGTTTAGGTAGAGTATCTGAGAGCAAGGTCTTCAAAAACAGGAGGTATTAATTTTTTTGTCGTGAAACTGCACGAAATCAATGGAGCATTCAACTATCTCGGCCCACCGACGACATCGGCATCCGATAATCGGTTCCGAAACTAGGTACGGTCAAAACGCAAATCATTTGATCCGGCTCCCTTTCAATATGCCACATCTGCTTGTTGAGTTGTTACCCATGTCGGACACACCGAATTTCTGTGACGGTTGTATTACTGCAATACACACTGATGAATTAATGAAGCTTTGTCTTTCTCCGAGTTGCCAAAAGTTCTAATAAACTGCCATTTTCTATAGTAATCGATTTGGGAAAATTTACCCATCAGCAAATCCCTCTGTTTGACCTTAACTCAAAGTTTGCTGATTGATGCAACAATCACTCATGGACAACAGACTCACCCGGTATTGTTACAACAACTCATTCCTTCCGAGCAAATAATCATTTGAAAGGCAGCATCCATCGCGAATATAAAGTTCAGATACAAATTTTTGCAAAAATAAAACAAACTTCTCAGAAACTCTTTTTGGTATATTTTAACAGGCACATAACAAAATACAAACAAAAAACGAAGACCAGACAGGGAAGCTCTTTACTGCATCTTCAAAGAAGAATCGTTCTACCTGGGCTCCAAAATTTAGTTACCACCTCTATGGCTTATTCAGTCTCGATTAGCATAGGCAGACAGTACTCTGTAACTAAATTTTGGAACCCACGCATAAGACATGTGCTGAACCGAAAGCATAGAGCAGAACAGTTGTAGCTACGAAATGGTGCAGCAATCGCCGCCTTGCTGCTGCATGTAATTTTCGACAGAAGCACCTGGAGCAGCGACCGGGTCAGGGTACATTCCGTCAACATAGACTCGATAGATAGTCAAGAAGGACTGGTCAGATTTCACCGTTTGCGAATCTGGAAATATTCAGTTGGATGAAAAGGTCACGAAATTTCAGCTTGAGTTTCACTAACGTTGCCCGCTTCTTCTGTGAGTCTCATTCCACGTGTACATCGTATCAAACCCTTCATACTGCTCCGCTCCACAAAACACTCTCATCGGCAGCGTCTCCACTGACACCAGTACTGCCCCGGAATCTTTCATCCACTTGCTGATGCGACGTTGAACGTCAAGCTGACATTCGAATGCCGCAGTTTCGCAACATCCTTGTTCACCATGCATTCCCGGCACGAAGACTTTGCAGTCGAGCTGGGTCGGTCCTAGGAAGAGCAACATTTACATCATTTCGTTCATTTGAATTCCATGTACCACTCAATTATTACGAGCTAAATCCCGATGCACAAAGCCAAAATTGTTGCTCTGCCTAGTGAGTACTACTGCCAAATTTCGAAACCCATACTTTTCACACAGAAGAACCTGTGAAGAAAGTGCTCAACTTCTCGGCATTTTGTACATCTAGTGGTCCGTTCATTCGTACTGGTAAAACAACGGCTGTACAAAAAATACGTTCTGTATTGGAGACGTATCGCTCGCATATTTTGAACTTGACCTTCTACAACACCAGAGTAACGTTCTAGGTAATCAAGTTTTCACCACGCTGTAGTGTCAAATCGGCCACAATACGTGACACCTTCACTACCGCAGTCACGCTACAATCCATAAGCTTCCGTGCAATTGTTAAAACAGTAAGAGGTTATGAATTCTTCTGCTGTGTTTACCTCGCAAATGAGCCGTGGGATTCCATCCAGGCGCATTGTGGTTCCGTACAACATACGCCGCTCGCAAGTAGCGTACAAAATGCATCCTCGTATTTCCTTCATTGTAGCTCATTTTCAGCGTGTCGATATCCGCAGTATTGTGCTTGTACGACAGTGTCTGAACGTTGAGCAGACTGAACGCTGGTGGCTGGGCAGCAATCCACTGGCGGGCTTTGGCAAGTACAGATGGAAACCGCTCAAACGTCGGTTTCTCGAACAATCCACCAGCTGTCAGCATCTGTGGTATGAAATCAGCGACACCAACCGTTTCCATCGCAGGCGGTCCGTTGATGTAGAAAATACGAAGGCGGTAGATGAACTGTGGGTTGTGGCTACCACGCTCTTTCCACGAAGTCGCAAGAGTGTCAGTTCCGATTTTTACGGCGTCTGTTTCGACGGTGATGATTCGTCCTGGAAGTGGGTTGGATATCAGAGTCTGATTTGCATGAGCTATGACGACGTCTAAGCGGTCCAGCACGTCGTCTTTGAAAACCCCAGGTTGCACACGTGGAAGAATGTCGAAGAAGCCGATCTGTTGAGGTGAACCCGCTTGTGGATTCGGCAGCACTTGTAACCAGAGCCTCAATGTGCGAACGAAATAATTCGACCCCTCGCCTTCAAGTCGATTGATTGAAGTGTTAACATCAACGGCAGCATTGTCGAACATTGACCCATGCTCGACAGTTTCACAAGTTTTCAGGTAGTAACCTGGATTCTGTGCCAGCCAATCGTTCGCACGCTGGAATCAACGGTTTGAGAATGATTCACAAATAGGGGAGATTACAGTGGAAACTTACTTTGACAACGGTGGTGAAGTTTTCGTAGATTGAACTTGACAACATTCCACCTCGCTCCAGACATGCTGGAATGATCTCAGCGCAAAGCAGGCCATTGGGTTGCTGAGTTAACGGAACGGTGCCAGGTTGATCTTTGGCAAATAAACCATACGGGGGTGGCGGCGAGGAAGGCTCCATTTCAAAAGTCAAAAACAGCAACAAACCGGATTGTCGTTGAGGCTACAAATGTCAGCTCGCGGAATATTTTAACGTTATCTGATAGTTCTATTACAATGAACAAGTAAACCAAGATAAGCCTCGTTTAATCTTTGTATGAACAGAAACGTTGCATTTCAAACTTTGTGATTACACGAAGTCTCGTCTGCCTCTGCCCTTGAATTCAAGAGGACAAGTTCAAAGCGTGCGTGAGAGTCAGTCACTCTCGCTCGCTCGCTCGCTCTGTTATCTAGGTCGGCTGGGGTTATCGATTTTTCCGGCTGCCTGTCTCTGTCTCTGACTTCGACGCAGAGAACCAGTTTTCAAGTTCAGACGTCATAAAGATCTGAATGCCAGCGATTCACCACGTAGGGCGGTAGAGTATTGCGAGCAGTTTTGTTTACTATTTCTGTGCTACTGCCGAGTTGGTTTCTTCTCACCGCAGAGAGTAAAAATGATGCACTCCAGCGATTCACTTGAATCGGTCATTGGAAGCGAACGTGTCAGTCAGTAACCAAGAATTCCTCGACTTTGTGACCCTTCCTGCGACCCAGCCTTACACACATGTAGTCGTTTCAAATTCTATAGCGGAAATGTATCAAATGGACAGAGAAGGCTGTTTATTTTTTTCAGAGGGAGTTCTGAGACCCAGAATAATTCCTAGATACACTACAGTTTTGAAAAAGAGTATCATCTGAAAGTTTAAAGCCAGATTCGACATTTCACCGTTTCGAAAGACGATCTGTTGGCTGGTACTGCTCTAACACGTGTTACCTATCTCGATACGTCATCTCGATATGGGGTCTGTAGCCCCCAGTCTATCAGGTTCGTGGTCAGTCCTTTGCCCAATCTGTTTGGCTTGCCAGGTATGTGCATAGATCCGTGACCTTTCAAAGTTTTAGAAGTAACCGCAACGCAGTATAGATACTGTTCAAAACCAGGTACACAATCCGAGAAACGGTCACTTTATCCGGAAACGAAGATTCCTTGGAAATCTGTATGAAAACACACAGTTTTACCATGATCCGCAACCAAAGTCAATAGGGAATGGTCAACAGTCTGGCGCATCTAGTCAGCTTTCCCTGATTCGACTTGCGAATCGCAGTTTCGCTGCACAGCACATTTAGGCATTTTAAATTCGGTAAATTGCGTTAAGTTTTATTGGTCAAGTTTTTCTCTTTCCAGCGAACAGAACGGGAAGCAGTGATACCAGCACCATCCAAAGCCAAAACAATTCCGAAATGCTCAGTCGCAATACTGGGTGCGCTCCGTGACACTTAACATTCGTGACATAAGGTGTCGATTAGAAATCAAAACAAGAGAATTTCATAAAATCCAAAGATCTTTCGGGTATAATGGATAATATGCAATCTGAACCACGTTAAAGGTCCTTTGACACCATACTACTTTTCTTCGTCAGCTCCAAACTAAGGTATCAAACTGCGTTCTAGAATGTGCTACATACACGGTTTGTTTTGTTCTATGGAGCTACCAAGATGAGCTGTTGGAATCCTTGGCACATGCCATGAAATAATCGCGTACCCCACACGAATCAAATTATGAAAACCAATGCGGGTGATCATAGAAAGAACAAAGCCTTCTCTTACCGCCGTCAGCTTCTGTGACAGCATCATCGTATCTGACAGAAATGCAAGCCTTTTTTTGGCTGTGTTCACCATATTAGCTCTCCGGGGGCGCAGAAAACCTCAACACTGTCACTCCAGTGCTTTTTCGAATGCATTCGTATGACAAGAAAGCAGTTCAGACGACCTCATCCTGTTACTTTTTGTACTCTAAAATAGTCCTGTCTTCAAATGCTCAGGCACCTTCTGGATGCTGTCCTTTTCAGGTTTCTACCAAAACTATCGGAAAATTGAATGAAGCTGCTCAGATCGTTATTTCACTCGTATGCGTGGAATGTCATGCGTCCGAATGTGCTTTTCATTTTCGTCCTCAAAACCGCAATGGCGATTTACGACGTGAAAATTCTCAGTATTGTCCCAGACGCACCGATTGCTCCCGGCCTGATGTATATCGGAGCTGCTCTAGAAATCGGCGTTGAACAAGCGAATGTAAAGTATGAATCGTTTCTGAACGTGTCGTTGGTGATGGACCATCAAACCGGAAAAACGTGTCTGGATTTCGAGTCGAATAGCTTGGACTTTACAGCAAGTGAATTTTATAAGATGGACGACGGCCACTCCTGCATGGCAGTTATTGCTTCAGGTGAGTCACCAGAAACCGCTTACTCCTTTGATCAAAACATGACGTGATTATCATACTATATCAGTAAATTTGCCAATTTTCAAGGTTGTGAATTTTCTGCTCAAAGACTCACAGCAGGTCGGTGATTTTTTGTAACATTGTTTGTCTTTTGATGGGCAACTAAAACTCGATTGTATGTACAATAGAATGGAATTCAGTTCACTTTACCATGTGAGTGACCCGGCCGTATCAACAGTTTTTTGTTAAAACAGTTTCATATTATAGTGGTATCAGCACGGAAAATCAGAAACGAGCTGTTGATACGAAAGTCGTTCTAGCCAGCGGGTCTTCAAACCATTTCTGTGCAGCGGCCATTGCTGTTTGTGTACACAATAAATGGAGGCGTCTTACAATCCTCTATACTGATGGCCCTGTCTATCAAGGCCTGAATCCCCCTATGGTCTCTATAGCTAGTGAACAGAATATGACAACTGAATCAATGTTCTTCAACTGCAACCAAAACGACTCGATGGTGTCCGCTCTACGATTTGCTCGTTTTTCAAGCAGAGGTCGGTGTCCACGCTCGTCTACTGTAAATCACCGTAAAAATCTACAACGCTTTTTTAGCGATCTATATTGGTGCATCAACACAGTGCGTCATCCGTATGCTGGTCAGTGCTGAACATTATCCAAAAATTATGAATTCTAAACAATGTGATATTCGCAGAATTTTGCCAACCTATTGAACATGTCCCAAGGATACGTATGGAAAACGGTGAAAGTGCTCTCCGTCGGTGAAATATCGATGTGTGTTTTGCAGGCGTACTTTGTGGTTCAAACAGCTCAAATGAACATCTATGGACCTTTGAGTCTCTTTGACAATGCGTCGTCAGATTCGGTAATAGATTCATCACCTTTCAGGATACATGAATAGTTCTATCCTCACAGCAAGTGGCCATTTTTGAATCAGTCATCTACGTGACTCTTGCCTCGGTTAAATCTGACATACAAAACGTGAACAAAAAGCTCGCCCGGAGAGCTCTTTTGCAGTACGGAACCATTTACGAAAACAATATGAAGGTACAAGAACAAAGCTACCTGTGCGGCAACAATTAGGACATCTTGTGATACAGCCACTTGATCTGTATACCGTGCGAGCAACCTATGATGCAATTGAGTTGTGGACTGCTATGGTTAACTGGAGCCTCTCAGAAACGACACCATGCCGCGGCGACTGGATGGTGCGGCAAATGACATCCAAACCTGTTGGGCTGACTACTGGCATGAATTCAATTAACAAGAATGGAGTTGCAATGCTCGAGATTGAGATATTTGCATACAACAGCCAGATACGCAGAATGGAGGTCAGGCTGCAACGAGCGTTTTTTCTTTGAAGTAAAAAGTTTTTGGATATGCAGGTGTTTGCCCGGTTTAAGTCTAGCAGCAGAGAACTGATATGGAGCGAAAAGAGCAAGTATAACTGTTCGAATGTTTTGTTGAATCCCATGCCTGACAGCCGTCTGTGTGACGGGGACGAGTGTACGAGAGGAGGTACCGACGGCTACAGAATTATTTAAATGGTGTGTTTATTATTCTATTTATTTTACAGAACAATGGCGAGGGCTCTTGACGCCTGTATTAACAACATTAGGATTAGCTCTCATCGGTTTACTTGGAATGTTTTGGTGAGTATTTTTCATTTCAGGACAACGATGATTCACATGCGATCGTGTGTTCTGTAGGTATCAGAAAGAGAGGAAACTGCAATCGTGGTGGATTCTGGCAAAAGAGTCGATCGTATTTCTCGAGAATTCGGTGTGAATGAGAAGATGAGAAACAGTTTTAGATGGAAAGATTTAGCACCAACCTGGCCTGAGTTCGCAATCTGGACACTTTGTGCCTGCAATTTCGGTTTCCTGAGGTTTCTTGGGCTCTGTTAACTCTGATAGGTCTGCTAACCATATGAAAATCCGCATCCAGATAACATTTTTGGGCTATGATTGAACAAAACAAAACCTTGAGGAGGGGAGGGGGCCCAAGTTTGAAAAAGTGAATAGCGCCGAAGGTCACGCTCACGCGGGCAGTCGATCCAGTCCTATCACAACTCATTTGGCATATGTTATTTCACAAATGCGGTGATGGCCATATTCGCCGCTCAACACAATATGGTTACATAACCACGGTTAGGTAACCGTCTCACCGCGATTCGGCTTGGCGGCAGTGTTAAATTTCTTCAAACCGCAACTCCACACGCGATACTAGGGATAAAACAAACCGTTACTCAACCGACAACAACTTAAAGAGTCGAAGCGGCAATTGAAACAACCGGTAGGAATACAAACGTTGAGCCACTATTAGTCAGAATTGTTACGAGCCTGAAAAAGCATTGACGATTTAACCGAGCTGGCTCGAACTTTGGACGCACTTTTGAGAAGAATCAGATCGTCGACGATCGTATAATAAAACATTCCGAGGGCTTGTGAAGACGCTGTTTCGCACAAAGTCGTATGATTTAAAAATGAATAAGCCGTTCTCCTTATCCGTGTCGGTCTTGATATTCTGCATGGTGTGTTCATGAACGCTAGAAATTAAGCCAAAGTGACTGCTCTCTCATGGTTTATGGTCCACAGGTGTACAAGGTGGATGCACGCTTTCCTGCTGCAGTTTTCGTCGGGCAGACAAACATCAATTCGCATGATGACCTTTTCACCCTGAAAACAACGGAAAACTATGAAGATCACCAGAAGCTCTGCTACTCGTTATGCAAAGCTATGCAGAACTGCATGGGGTATGTGACTCAAACCGGGGAAAATGCTTGCTTCGGCAAAAGACTTCGCAGTATATTTCAATTCGTCAAGGACGTACATGGCGATACAGTCATCCTGCGAAATGTGACATCTTCGCCACAAAATTTTACGAAACTTGGGAACGGAAGGGTAGATTCCAAGTTAAATCCCATAATAACCAAAGCTTATTTTTCTTTCCTAGAATTTGATCATTGTCCAGGGTGTTGACATGAACATGGGCAGAAATCTTTTCAGCCTTGAAACAGTGAACTGTGATCACTGCATTCAGCGATGCGAATTGACTTTGAACTGCGACTCAGTTCATTTCGACGCATGTCAACGAAAATGCTGGGGAAAGGATTCACGAATTACGCATAGTGTTCAGACCGTCCCATGTGGAACTACCGTTTTTTTGGTGGAAGGTTAAATTAGTGATAACCATGTTTTCGGTCAAAATCATAAAGCAGACGTTAAATATATCTTGCTATGTACGCACTTTTCATCGTGACTATGAGTTCTTGGAATGCCAGGCAATAAAACGCTGAACTTGCCAGGCACTGATGACGCGTCCGACTTGACTGAACACGTTTTCTACTCTGTTGAAAAAAAATCAGAAAATACACATAATGTTCATTTTGCGATATTGAAATGGACTAGCCATAAAAAAGATTTGACACAGTTTGAGAAGCAAGAACTGGCGAGTGGGTGAATCATCACAGACAGTAATCATTGAATCTAAGTTTCGGTCCCGATTTGCTGCATTGACCTTCAGCCTACCCCACCTTCCGAGAACAGGCTAGCTTATCTTGCATAGATCGCGTGAAATTTACTTCCGATGACGAAATAAGAAACGCTTTGTCAAGTAAACAGTTTCAACAGCTTTCTTGTGGCATTTCTCAGACATTACTTTTATTTACCCCAAATGGCTGCCCTGCTCCTGATTTTAGCGCTTTCGGTGAGTCGATTAATCACCATCTCGACAAGAAAATTGTTGATGGTGTACTGTACAGGTGACTTGTTCCTACGCGGAGTTCACACCATCAGGTGTTGTAGTTCTGACTGGCTACAAGATCAATGATGGCGAAACGCTTTTCTACTTGAAAACCGACAACAGTCATGATGCCCACCAGAAGAAATGCGTCCAGCTTTGCGAAGGAATCGCAGCATGCAAGGGATACGTAACTAGTTTAACGGGGAGCGAATGTTGGGGTAAACGAGCTCGGAGCATTCATAGTATAACCAAGGACGCCAACGTTGAAACTGTGCTCATGAAAAGCGTGATGATAAAGAAGAAATCTGAGGATGTGTCTCCGAATGGAAAGGTGAGTTGATAATGAAATTCATGACCTGTCCTGTTAAACTCTTCTTCCAGCGCTTGTTGCTGGTTGAGGGAATCGAAACTGATCCTGGGCAGGCTGGAAAGACTTTATTTCATCTGCCCACCATCAACCAAGAAACTTGCCTGAAAAAGTGCGAGTCCATGCCCAATTGTCATGCTGTTGCGTTCAATACATGCTCAAATGACGGATGCTGGGGAAAGGATTACAGGACCATCGACAGAGCTATCACTGACTCATGCCGGGACACAGTTTTTCTGACTGATGAGGAGGCACTGGAGGCTCCAGAGGCACCGGATGCACCGCAGACACCGGAGGCACCTGTTTACGACGATTATAATGAAGGAATTTCGCCGCAAAGGCGAGCATTCACTGGCAGAAAACCAAAGAACTATATCGACATTTTTCAGTAACGAATTTTCTGTCAGATGATGTGTCCACGCGGGTTGCATGTACTGTACTTGGCTTATTTTAAAATTTTAACACGAGTGGTAAACTTACTAGCAGATGGATACTCAACGTCTCAAAAGCTTGTACTCTCGTTGTCCGTGATCCTCGTCTATAACTTCATAGCACAAACCAAAAGCTCGAAACATGCGGCCGCGTAAATTTCACGAGAGCGTGCTTTACCGACAGATTTGATGATCAAGGAAACAATTTGTGCTGGACGAGATGGTTTACCTATCCAAAACTCAATTTACTCAACTTTATGATTTGCGTTTCCACTGGCCAATCAAGCTCTTCAGCTTCGGAATGCGGCAGATGGTCGTTTCATCGTTGAATTACCAGCGTGAAGCTCCATCGAGGAAACCCTGAAACTGTGTTCCTGCGTTACCGGAAAGCTTTCTTTTCAGCGATCAGATGAAACCTTGCAAACGGCGATTGATGGTCTCCATTGGTTGGGCTGTTCTTTTACGATCATCTCCAGCGTTTTCTCGTTTGTTTACAGGGCAGAAATTTTGTGATTGGAAAGTAATCACATATTCAACGTTGCTTTTGGATGACGCAAAAAGTGCTTGAGTCTTGATCAAAGTACGATGTATGAAGTTGACGCTGCAAAGGTGCGTTCTCTCTCACACTACAATTACGTGAGAACTTGCGTTCACAGGATCTTATCAGATTCAAGGAATAGTGAATAACAGTATTTATTGGACTTGCAACACCATATCAGCTCGATCTCTGTGTTCAAATTAAGGAACTGCATGACCGTTACCGCTGTCAGTGTATTGTTTTCTCTGTTTTGTCCCAGAGCACAAAATGGAATACCTCACAGCTCTTTTTGCGATTGCGGGATTCATGGTGAGCTACTGACACAATTTGTGATTCAAACTCGGTCTAACTGCTCTCAAGCTGTGTTTGTAGATTCGGAGTGCTGTAACCAGCGACTTGCCTGGAACAGTGTTTCTTGGCCAAACAGAGTTCAACCACGGGGACGATTCTTTCACCCTGAAAAGTTTGGAGAGTTACGATGACCATCAAATACTGTGCTATGCCCTTTGCAAGTCGATGCCAACGTGTAAAGCCTATGTCACCAGAACTGGGTCAAGTGAATGTTGGGGAAAGAGAGCTCGAATAGTCAGCGGTATTTCGAAAGATTCCAATTTCAACACCGTCATACTCAGAGACATTGGCAGTTCAGCTCAGAAAACGATTAGACTTCATGGTGGAAAGGTATATTTTCTGCACAATGACATATTGCTTTAATTAAGCGATCACTGTCTTGGAATTTTGATTATGACCTGGCACTGACGTGGGACAGGCTGATGAAGTGTTTTATTTCCCAGAAAGTTATAGAGGTCGAAAAAGTTGGCATCAATGACGGACTGGATCTGTTCAATTTTGAAGCAACCGACGTCAATGCGTGTTTGACTAAATGTTCTAACACGAACGGGTGTAACGCGTTTGAGTTTCAGCCTTGTCTCGGTCGCTGCTGGGGTAAGGATTCTAGCGTTGTTCATTCCGTTAAGATGCTAGGTTGTGGTGCAACATATTTTCTTGTCGATGTGAAAACCTGAAAAGCAACCAAAAGACCATGGTGTTCTGAAAATGCTCCATAAAGGATAGAGGACATTACGTCATCAAAACTATTTGCATTTGAATCTGACCGCATTGATGCGAATCAAGATATTTGGTTAACTTTCAAAAATATATGCAATTTTACTCCTCGCTTCATGATTTCAATAATGAGCCACCGCAATGCTATTATTACTCGCTATAAACTATTTTGGCGGTGCAGACTCAAAAATATCCACAGTAAGACTTGGATCACTTCATCGTGAGTCAAATTGATATTTGGACGACCCAGCTGACGTTTTTTTCTTATCAATCGGCTCTGGTTGTTTTGCTAAGACAGGATTGCACAGAATAAGAGTTTATCACACCTGAGAGTCGAACGAGGATCGGTAGATAAAAGTAAAGTTGTTCATAATGAAAGCGAGCCAAAAAAACGAAATAAAACACAAAAATTAGAATAACACGAAGGCACCTCCGCAGGCGATGTTCGACTGCCGTGCACCACGAGTAATGAAAAAGGCAGAAAAGGGGAAAATGAACGCTGCATAGGTAACTGGGTTTTTAACGCTAATCCAAAAGTACTCTCAAACCGAAGCAATGGTGAAGCGATATTGTCAGCTCCTGAAAGAACGGAGACATCATAAAATCGACCCACAACAAAAACCATGAAATACATCATCGAATTTTACTTCATTGTATAACCTATCATTTTGAACGAATATACAAATTCTACTCAGACAAGACGAATCATACTCACTGACGGCAAGATGTCATTTCTGCCTCGGTACACTGATAAGCGCGCTGCTGTTTAGCAATAGTTTGTAACTGGATATCATAAGCTTCCTGTCCACATATTCGCAAAACATGATCCAACCCACAGTACGACCCTCGTAAACTATCGCTAAAAACAGAGAACAATCAGCAAAAAGAACAAATATGAGTGTGGCTGAAGTTCACCAGCAGATAAATGACTTCATGGCTGGGCTGTCAATTGTTTGACTGAGTGTTTCCCAGTTGACATTAGAAGAGCCGCCGCCTGCAGTGGGGGGACCAAATAGGCTGAAGCTCGTGAATAACTCGTTTCCCGCCATTGCGCTGAAAACTTCTTGGGCACAAGTCGAGATCGCGCTTGCCGCCAGCGGCTCACTAATCATTTGCTGTCCACATCTCAAGGTGATTTCAGCGTTACTAGGGGTGATGGGGTTAGTGCATTGCTCTCTGGATAATTCAATGGAACCGCGGAAATAGTAATGATCAGTTCCATTCGTCAGGCAGTGATTAGCGAATTCCTCGTAACAGGGCAACATTGTGTTCAGGGTAAACCTAATGAGAAAGTCAATGTACGGGAACAATTTCGGTAAACGATTCTTACGCGCAAGACTGAGCTAGATACTGTTGAGCAGCACTGAGCTGTGAATTTGGATCGATCACATGATTCGGGAACGAATCCGGTCCAGGAACGCATCTCCACATGCTTTCTAAACAACCATCGCTGCCGCTCAAGCTCTTTGCTGAAGCTGATTCCAAAGCCAGAAAGCCCACAAGAAATAACTTGATCAAAGCCATTTGAATGAACTCAAGGTTGATGAAGCTAAAATTGTGGTCTCATAGGAGAAAACCGACTTTTATATACCAACAGGCTGCGTGTGTCAGCAAATATTTCAGATCACTCGCATTGTACGTAATCAACAGCAAAACAGTGATAACTCTCCGTTATAATGTAAACAGAATAGCTGCAAATCTGCGCCGCAGTAAAGATGTTCACAAATGCCTTCTTATCTCTCGTCTCGATCAACAAATGAACTGATGCCCTATGATAATCAGAGAGGTTCAAAGAGCTTCTGTATCACAAAATTTTCAACACTTGCAAACCGATTATTCAGCTGGAGTAAAAGCTGCTCCTCAGTTCTTGCCCATATTCGTCTCTTTCTTGGTGCGCATATTCTTAATTATGAAGGTTGCGGAGTTCTGAAGCTACTGAGCTGTTCAAGTCTCTGCTCTGAATGCATATCAATGCTATCGGGTTAAGGTCAAATTCCGCAAAAAAAATGTTTGATCGCATCGTTGCAAACTATGGTAAAACTGGATGAATTGGCTTGAATGACGAACGGTAAGTCTAAACTCTAAACGCTAGGTGAGAACGAAGAACAAGGAAGGGCAGCCGTTTATGATGTGAGAGTGGGCCCGTGATACGATACGTGGATACTGATAACCTTTATTGTGGCAACACCGGTGCGGTGTTTGCTTGATTACACCTGAGACCTTCCTTCCCTCGCAATTTACATCACAGTGATCACAAGTTATCCATTCTTACTTGAAGATAACCCAGACATTTGACGTGGTTTCAGGATGTTTTCACACCGTACCTTTCCGGAAACTACCATCCACACAGATTACAAAAGCGCGAGTTGAATATTTATCTACTTTTAATAGGAACACAAACAAGACCAGCCCATGGTTCAATACCGGCATATTCAGTATTTAAACTGAATAACTTTCAGTACGAAAGCCGTCCTGGAGCTTCAATCAATTTGCAACGTTTTATTTTCTGAAACAGTTTGAATTATTTAAGATATGGATAAACAAGTCATCCTGATCATGGTTCTCATCGCTTCGATGACTGCCAGCTGCCAAGGCTATCCACACCCCCTTCAAGGTGACACCAGAATCCGCCACTTTTCTATGAACCAATACAATTTTCTTCTTCCAGATGCTGCCTCGCCAGTCGGTTCCACGAAAATCACTTGCGACCTCCTATCTGGGTCGATCATGGGCAACCAGTTCAACCACACACTCTGTGCTGCAAACTGCCTTCGTCTCGGCTACAAGGGTGGCTCATGCAACAGCAGCGGAGTATGTGTTTGCCGGCGCTAAAGCCTCTAAAGCCAAGACAGTTATGACACCGAATTTTTCGACTTCTATATGAATTTCTGGCACATCGTTTTGTTCACTTTCATTCAAATCAATCATTGATTCCTGATAAAAGCTATGATGTACTAAACGCGTAAAACTCCCTGACCAATTTGAACATACAGTGTTCCCTGTTAAAGTGAACACTGCGAAAAGTGAACACCTCCCAAAAGTGAACGCCAAGTTGCTCACCGGCG
>JAQIWT010000619.1:0-17085 GCA_034696485.1 Isohypsibius dastychi
TTTCAGTCGCATGGATTTGACATGGGAAAACTGACACGCGAAATGATTGATCTAAGCATTCTTATGAAGTACCTCGACCCGGCTTTGAAGTCCTATATTGGTATTGGAGAGACTGGTCGCGTTTTATCGGTTCGGGTTTGTTAACTTTTGTGTTCTAGATGCAAATGATCCAAAGTTATACTTCTGCTTCCGGTGGCTGTTGGTGCAGTTTAAACGCGAGTTCAGCTTTGATGATATCATGAGATTGTGGGAGGTGAGTTTCGGATTTTCATAATTCAGATGGAGTTCAACCATAACGAAGCGTTGTTGACGTTAGATCTTCTGGACTGATCTCCCATGTAAGAATTTCCATCTGATCTTTGCATATGCAATTCTGGATTCAGAAAAGAATACGCTCACGGAAAACCGATTTTCTGCCACAGAAATCTTGCGTGTAAGTTGTTTCAAATCATATTTCTGTATATTCTTATAAAAAGTGTGTTTTAGCATGTCAACGATTTATCCATGAATATCAACCTGGAAGAGCTTTTGAAGCGTGCAGAAAGTATATATCTTCAGCTGATTGGTTCAGAAGAACTACCAACTGCATTACGTCATGTTATCGGATTGCCGCCGCTACCATCAGATCAAAACTCCGATGTCAATCCAGAAGGATACTACGATGAATCTGGAAACTGATCTTGACTAAATGGTGATGCCTGGTGCCATTTTCTGCAAGGTTCTTGGCATAGCTCTTTAGATAAAGCTTCTCGTTTGCGGTAGTTTTTATTTTATCGATTTCGTTTCCGATTTATACAGAAATTATAATATTCAAATAATTCTACACTTTGGTCATCAGGAATCGAAGAAATATGTCAGTTCAGTTCGTTTTGTAAAACAAGGACCGTTCAGAACAGTGACAAAATCAACAGGAATCGTTCGGTATTTACAGATTTACTGTCGTGACTCGCAGAGTGCTCGAAAGAGATCCCAGTTGCAAAAATGTGTACGAGGATGTGGGCGCTGAACAACCAGCTTTTCATGCGTCTTCCTCGGAGGAACTTGCCGTTTCATACGAGTTTCATCGAATTTTATGTGGTCTGGGCTCATGAACTCCTCGTTTGTTAGTTGGGTCCGGTGGCGCCTAAGTTTTCCTGAAAAGTCCATTATATGGCGAATTCCTTCGGATCAGTTTTTTAGTAAATTCATTGCACTTTAAAGTAGATTTTGGTATAGTAATCGGAGTTCTCTTGGTGTTTTTTTAATGGGAGAAAACTGTTCACAAAAACTCACCGCGTATCTTGCCATTATTTTCCGGATCTGAAGAGCGCTCATTTTCCGAAAACCAAGTCATAAAATCCTCTTCCGTTGAAATGCTTCTTTTGGACATATAATGCGTGCATTGGTTCATAAATTCTGCAATGTAACATAGTTGATGTAAAGTGTTAACATGACTTCGTACCTAGAAAGACGCTGACATCCAAATGTTTACACTAAAAGGTCACTTACGTCGGACGGTGTCACGATCGCAGGCGGCAGCCGTAATATCCAAGCAGTACAACATGATAACGAAGAAGGCAACAAGAAGTTTGTTACTGGAGAAATCCATTCGGGTTTCACTGACAAACAGTGTCAATCGAGATAAAAGTGAACGATGAATTTGGAATAGAGATGAAACCTTGTTGAACTAAATTTCGATTCTCAGAAACGACATGCTCGGTAACCCAAATAAGATCTTCCGGTGAACTCGTTACGCGTTCTAGTCTATATGATGGAATGCTCTTGCATAGACTTATTGGTCGGAATTCCGGTGGATTCACCCAGATGCGAATTCTTTGGCTCGAACCGTCCTCGCATTATTCCGACAAATTCCTTGTCCAGCAAAACATGTTATGTTCCTATGGCCGATCAAAATTTTTGCAGCGCCATCCAGTGCCAACTAAACGAAACTATTCTGAAAAGCCTAATTCACCAAATTTGTCAGGAACAAAAACAACTGACTTCAATTCGCTGAAAATATTTCATTATCGATTCTTGCTCATTCACAAAAGCGATGCATGGAACATGGAGCTTTATCGGTCAACGTGAAATATACAGCCGTATTCATCACCATAAAATTCGGCACATTCCAGTGTACAACAAAATCTAGATTCCCACGGACCCAAGATGCAGGTCGAAATAAAAAATCTTAAAACCATCAGCTATTATTGTTAGTAAACGTCACCATCAAAGGCCTCATCACTCTTATGGTCAACAGCCTGGGAGGCTAGCACACTACACACGCCGGTTCCGACGCGGACATTCTGTCCCAATATCACACTCTCACTCACGCCGACAATCTCGTCAGTTACGCCGTAATACGCAGCATCATACAAATGGTCAACCGTCTGCTCGAAAGATGCCAACATCAAAGCCGAATCCTTCATTTTCACCATTCCATACCGGGTGAAACCGTGAAGGTTTCCCTGCAAATAAATCAGCTATCAAACCGGAAGTCAAAAAATCGGTACAGATGAACCAACCCGCGTCGTCATTGTATCGGCTAACAAAGCATAATGTCTCCAATCGATGCTCATCCCGTGGCTTTTCATGGTATACTGCACTTCCTGGATGATCGAAGCTCGAGCTGCCTCAACACCAAGAACCCGATATATTTCCATACAATTGTTCGTCGAAGTCTTCTTTTTGTCAACTCCTAAATAACAACAGACAATACATAAACGAAACAAAAAACCAAAAATAAGAAAAACCAACAAATAAAAACAAGAAAAAAATCATGAATTTCTGACAGTGAAGTAATTACATATTCATAACTACTGAAGCCGTGAAATCATAAAAATCTTACCAGGAATGCCGAGAACCGCACGCAAATCGGTTCCGTCCACCAAAAGCCGGTAGCCTTCTTCGGGAGAAGGGCGATGGATAATCGCACGATGGGCGGAAGACAACCCCTGTAAAATACCCCATGAACCGCAACGAACGTGATTAATTATGCTGGACTGACCGCAACAACGATTTCCGAAGCTAGCCTTTTCAATTCGTGAGCTCGGCCAAGAAACGCAGATTTTCTGTCGATTTTTTTGCTCTTCGAACTTCCGTCTGTAATCAGCACTTTGACGATCCATTTGCCAAATACTTCGACATCCCTCAGCAATTTCGACGCTTTTGGATGAGCTTTCAACACCCCAGCAACGACCTCCGCGTCAACTGGTAGATGCAGCAACCGGATAATATCCTGGGCGAGTTCAAACACCACGGCGATCTGGTCTTCACATAAAACATCGTTCATGATCATCGTCACTTCCGACAACATTGTCCGTTCCAGCCGGCCCTAAATTTCCAAAGTAATTCCCATTAGAATCAGTAATACAATCACATTAGAATCATAAATCAAAAATACATAATTTAGGTGAAAAAATCAGGCGGAAAAAAATCATGAACACAAAAAATCGAATAAATATGGCTCATACCTTGACTCGAATGGCAGAAGTTTCTTGCTGTTTATCCTCCAGAAACGTCGTAATAATCGGAGTGCTAATGTTATTACTAGCATTTATAATTTCCTTAATACGGGGAACTCCAAGTGTGATGTTCATGGACGCAACACCGGCGAAATGGAAGGTCTTCAATGTCATTTGGGTTCCCGGCTCGCCGACACTCTGAGCACACAAAGCACCCACCGCCGTACCAGGCTCCACAACGGACTTGCAAAGTTTGGTCATACATAAACCAACAAAGTCATCAAGCTGGGATGCTGTGACGTGATGGAAAAATAAATGCGGCGACTCGCGGACCAAGTTCCCATAACGAATTTCTTGCTTCAACATTGTCTCACATCTTCCTTCGATGAACTTCTCCAGTGACTTTAAAAAATATTCCAACATGTCTCCTTCTTCTAAAAAACAATCAACACTGTCAATAAACGGCTGCCTCGATGAATGAAACAATATTACCTGCAACAATGGGTTTACTCGAATCCGGTCCAAAAACCTTCCTTGTTTCCAATGTCGATTTGGCTTTCGGTAAAATTTCGTTCTCCCATCTAGCCTTCACTTCCGCCGTGGTCAGAAGTAACTTTTCGCGGTTAACCCGCTTGCTGGTAACATGCCTCCATCGGTGGTTCATATCAAACGGATAATCGTCATCCTCAATACAAGCAGGATCCAATCCATCTTCTCCAAACCGGAACTGGATGATTTCATTAACCGAATTACGAACGGTCTGATCATACTGCACCACAACATCCTCCAGGCACTTCATCAGCCGACGCTGCATATATCCGGTTTCAGCGGTTTTGACGGCAGTGTCTACGAGACCCTCTCTTCCCGCCATCGTATGGAAGAAGAACTCTGAAGGCGTCAATCCGCTAAAAAAACTGTTTTCAACGAAGCCTTTTGCGAGGGGTTCTTTGGAATGACGGGGAACGGTAGGAAGCGATCGATCTTCGAAACCATTTGGAATACGTTTTCCATTTATAACTTGTTGACCGACGCACACAGCCATTTGAGATATATTAATCACAGAGCCTGAAATAGAGATGAAATTAACCAGCGCACTTCACTAATCACCGCAGTTAATTACCCTTAGATCCGCATTGAGCCATTATAAGGGGAGCGTTTGACCTCGGTAATGAATCAAAACAAATCTTCCCCATCCGATCTCGAACGGTCGATAATTCCTGCACCATATTCGCTTCCAAAGTTTCCTCTTTAGTACAACCTTAATAAACCAAATTCAATCAAAATATCATAATGAATCAAATTAACAAGTGAATACCTGGACGATTTTCAAGCGTTCCACTTTTTAGCTGTTTGATCATGTCATCGCACTTCCGGTATGCAGTACGGACGTGATCTCTTTTGGTGCTCAGCAATGTCGGACTAGGGGTGACATCTCCAATACCGATGGAGAATCCCCTGTGCATTATAAAATAAGCCGTAACGCGAGTTAACCGGTACATCACATCCGCCGCGTACGAACTTCCACAATCATGGAATAAATGACAGAATAAATTTTTTCGAGATCCGGTTCCGACGTTGTTCTTATCAATTGTTCCCGCAAGTAGCTGGCCATTATGGATGACAAGAAACCCATCGTTAACACACAAATCCTCATTATTCGAATAATTCTTTCCTTTAGTCCGCATACAGATTGCCTGGGAAGATCGGTCGAAATTCGGACATAAAACAACACTCAACACTTGCTTTCCGGTCCATAATTTTTCCGGTTTCAAAATTGCCGGTTTCGGCCACTGGATTCGCACAAGCCGGTCTTTTCCAACAACCATCTGAGCAACAAGTTGGTCAAATTCCGACCTCGTAAAAAAGTTGTCCTTGTTGGAGAGAAGATAAGAACCAGTGATGAAATCCTGATGAGCTCCAATAATAACCTCACCATTTCTGGGCGTAAGAATATTCCTGGTCGACAACATCAGCGTTTCCGCTTCCGCCCGAGCAGCGTAGGTTTGCGGGACATGGATATTCATTTCGTCACCATCAAAATCGGCGTTATATGGCGTACATACACACTCGTTAAACCGCAGCGTCCGAGATGGAAGAATTCGGGCTTTATGCGACATGATACTCATTTTGTGCAGCGATGGCTGACGGTTGAATAAAACAGGATCGCCATCCTGAAGATGTCTTTCCACGATATCTCCAACTTGCAAATTTGAAGCTTGTTCTCTCAACAGTTTACTACTGTATAAATTAACCGTGAATGTCGTCCCATCCGACAAATTCTTGGTAACCTTTACAGCACCTGGGTGAATTTTGCTTCCGTTCAAAATCAGCTTTCTCATCAGTCCAATATTTCTTTCATTGACATGCTGGGGATAGGTCAAGATCTTCGCCATATAAACCGGTATTCCCACTTCGTCCATTCGGAGATTCGGATCGGGACTAATAACAGTTCGACCGCTAAAGTTGACTCGCTTGCCATTCAGATTCCCCCGAAATCTTCCATGCTTTCCTTTCAGCCTTTGCTCGAATCCTTTGTGCGGTTTACTAAATGTGACCGGCGCAGCACTGGAACCAGGGTCTTTGGCTGAACCATTGAGTATCTGATTATACTTCCACTGCATATTCTCCCAATTTTCCAGCTGATGTCGCATTGGTTCTTTGTCGATCTTTTGCTTTAAGATTTCATTGAAAGCCAGCACACCGGAAATGGCGACGGTTACGTCATCTTGGTTGGCTGTTCCTTCAGCTTCCTGCATGACGGTTGGGCGGATTGGAACAGGAGGAACTTGAATACAACTCATCATCAGATTTTCGGGGGAATTCTTCCCGCAGAGAAGAAGTCGGAAATCTTGAACAGGAATGTTGCGGAGCACTTTGAGCACGTAGACTGGATTCAGCAGAATCTGAAAATCAACAAAAAATTCTCAACAGATGCAAAAATGTCTTCAAATAAAAGATACCATGCAAGTTACAAGTGGTTCACAAAACAACGATACAGACCTTTCCAGTCGCCAGATCCACTCTCAGGAAATCTCCTTGTCCGGTTTCTGTTGTTGTGACTTCAGCCATTTGGACCAGATTTGGGAGTAATTTTCGTTGCGTTGTCGCCGGCCGAAGAACATCCATCACAATTCGATAATAACCGAAACGGCGAATATTCGTCTGCACGGTTGCACAATACGGACATTCCTTCTGCTTCTTACAAATCTCCACAATCTTCTTCCTGAAATCTTTCTTCAGAGTCAGCGTCATCGGTTTCGAAGCTCTCGCCAGAAGCGCCATTCTCTGGGGACCGGAAACCAACACCCGGCTACAATTCTAAATTGTCGAAAACAAGATAAGTAATTACGAAAACCATCCCGTATGTATCCAAAATATTACCTGACAAACAGACTGCATTATCTGGAATACATTCTTCATGTAGCCCATATGAAAGACGGGATAATACAATTGAAGATGGCCAAAATGTCCCGGACATTCAGTGTTGGATTTCAAACATGTGGTGCACTTCTTTGTCCGCAGATTCACACCCTGTAATGGATAGAGTATTGCTCTGAAATTTTTCGAAAGAAATATTGTTTTTTCGATAAGTTACCATTTTCTGGTCCATCAATCCATGAGACACGGGATCAAATGGAAAAGTCGGTGTCCACAACCTGTGATCGAATATCTCCACTTCACTTTGCGCTCGAATTTCATTCTCACCCTGAGGCGCGAACGTGATGGCTGTTCTGAAAAACAGCAACGACTGAATGTTAGCTTCATAAAACATGAGTAGCCAGAGCTAAGAACTTACAAGCTAGCAGGAGCAATCCTATCAGAAGAGAAGATGTCAGCTTCCGTTAAAGTGCTCATTCCGTGTAACTTCTGCATGGCATGAATGTTCGATGTTGGTTTCAGTGGCATTAAGAGGGGCATTTTCGATGTAACGGAGTGATGATTCGCCAGAGAAGGTCTGTGGCCAGGAATACCATGAAACTTCACATCAGGTGGGAGTTCAGTTTCCAATTTCGCCATGGCTTCAGGTACGCCGGATGGATAAGGTAATAAACCGCGCAGATGCAATGAATATTTACCAAAACGTAAGAACCTTTAAGAAGCAACCACACAACCTCTAGACTTTTGGGAAAGAGATATCTGGAAGCCACAACAAACGAGCTGGTGCAATTTACGTATCTCCAACTCCAATCTCCATTCGCTGATGTAAACCAAGTACTGTATGACTTCTTTTGGGGTTTACGCTTACAAGGGGCTGAACGTTTTCTTGACTGACACCCCTACGCTGCTGAGTTTCCGCATTTTGTATTCGACAATTATTGAACGGAATAATTAATTGCTCGTGTTCGAATGTTGGTTTTGTTTTTTTCGAAGAGCATGCACTTGAAGACGTCAACTTTAATGAACCGACTTGGATTGGCAGCCAGAATATTCTTTCAGGGGAATTTCACAAAAACGCGAAAAGCTAAGCAGCTGAGCTGAATATGACTGGCTAATCTTAACATGTATGCAGGTTTAAAACACCTGATTATTCACGGGATCATTTCCATAAAATTTGAAAAAATCTGCGACCAGATATGTCAGTACCCGGTCTAATCAACCAAATCAGGAACAGGTTTCATGTGAACAATTATACTGCACACTATAAGATCATTCGGAACTTGAAAATGGGGAACTGCAGAATTTGTAGCACATCGCCGGTTCCATAGAGGAATTTTGCGGGGCATAGACTGGAGGCGCGGGAACGGGGACTTTTAATTTCGAGGGACTAACAGCTTCGTAACAAGATTACTCCGCCAACAAATAATCTCATCTTTGCCGGTACGGTATATTATCGTAGTCTTGTAGCCTCGAGTCCAACAATGGTGATATATCGAAATTCCCCAGTTTGGAAATGGTGTCTTGATATCTTCCATTGCGAGGTTTACCGGAAGGTGCAGACGCGGCAGGTGCATCCTGCTGGGGCGGCAGCGATTGAGAAAACTTTGAACCGGATAACTGCAAAAACAAAACACGAGTTAGACACATTTATTTCATCTACGCTATTCAAATTACCTTAAATGTGACTTCTAGGATAAAATTTAATATTTTAAAAATGTATTCTTGAAATCGCAATAAAATTGATTACTAAGTAAATTGTCTTTCAAAGCGAGACACTGCAATCTTTTTGACAGTGACAACTCACCTCTGGCACCGCGGGTTTCAGGGAAAATACTGAGGACATAAATGAGTTTTCATTATTCGCCGGGGCACTTCCGCAATAACTCAACAAGGTCGGTACGTCACAGGCTTTCGTGCAACACTCTTGAGCAACGCCGCCGGAATTGATTTCACGGGCAGTTCGCAACCTGACATCTCTGGCTGTAAATAAGAAAATAAATTAAAATGAATACAAAGAAACCCGGAAATTGTAATCGCAAAATAGCTTACCAGCTCGGGACTTGTAAGTTCCTTGACAGAGGAGTCTCAAAGCATCCGCCAAATTACTGCCGCAAAGCCTCCGGTTGGCCGCCGAAGCATGAGAAAATATTATTGAAATCAGGAATAATATTATCTGGGCCGTATGCAGTTTCGATAAACGGGCCATCGCAATGAATGTTGACCAGAATCCACGGGACAAATTGAGTAGGTGATCTGAAAACGAGAAAAACATCCATGAGAATCCGACGCCGAAAGAAATTAGTTGAAAACGCCATAAAGTGCACTTTTTGGGATACAGCCGAAAGCGGAGCTAATAAATATTTAGCTGCTGCAATTACGTGTAGCCACATTGTCCGGCGCAATGGATAACTGCTCCTCAATGAACCTTTTGTTTCTACTTACTTCTCATGCCAGCAACGGGCTTTATACGTTGAAACACGACAGTTTGCATTATTGATATTTGGAAGAAATAATTCTGGTTCAAAAATCGAATGCGTGACTGGATCAGAACATTTTAACAAGTTGAAGTAGTAATTCTTTTACTCATCCTTACAATATATCTGGTTTAATACAGTATTTTGGTTTTATCATTCTCCGTATCCTAACGGATTGTTATTCCTTTTAAAGTTGTTTTTTCGAGTTCTCGGACGACCATAAATAAGAGCACATAGGATGTGAAAGGATAGCCACGCGGACAGAGAAACAATGAACAATCGCGGTGGATCTTTTGAGGGAAAAGGTGTTGATCCGTTCTTGTGGCAATGGCCGAGTTGGATTAAAGATAGTCAATTGGAAACAAAAGTTTAATAGCGATTTAGAGATGTCGCACTTTGATGACAATTGTATTGCGGCCCGGTCAGTTTTCAGTAAATGAACTGACAAACAAGTGCTCCCTCTTGTTTATCTTCACAAGCCAGACTCCTCATGTCCTGCATTTTACCAAAACCAAAAGTCAATACTAATTCGTGAACATATTAGATATTGAAAAAATCGGTGCGATTAAATTAACTGGAAATAGAACGCAACCAATCCTGGTGACGGATATGAGCTTGGTCGAAAGCAGATTTGTTACTGCGAAAAATTACTGCTAAAACTGTTCTTGTACTTCAGGAATTATTTTCATTGATTTTAGCTGTTAATGTTCGGGATAGCTATCGTTCAATTAAAGTTGTAAATATAAATACTAATCCGGTGTCTTACCAATAAGAACACTCCTATGCAACAAAGTGCAGCCGGCAAATATAACGAAAATCAATTGGAATGTAAATCTCGGTTAAATCCATTGCAAATTCCAGCGATAATATCGTATCGGGAGTCATTCTTCTCAACATTTAAAAAGCTCCAGAAAATTGGTTTATCCGGCAGGTGGAAGAGTATAACCAAGATGTCAACAAATTGACCAGTGGCGAAGATGGACTCGATGTCGGTTGAGAACTGAAGCTAACTGATTAGTGCGGCGTCTTAGCAAGTGTGCAAGGAGAAGGGGGGAGACGTGCCTAACAAACCTTTAATGATTTGTTAAATTCAGAAATGTTGCTTTACGGCTGGCAGGATCATAAAAGCAATTCCCTCTTCGTTCCCCTTCCCTTTTCTATTTGATCCGCCCCTCGTTGACATGAAATGCTGCCGATCTTGGTCAAGTAATTTTACCGCTAAATTTGTTTACTTCGTCTACCTATTGTTGCATGGAACATCTGCATTGTCAACCGTAGCAAATATGACGCTTCCTCTCAATTGCCAATGTCAGTTGAACCTCACCCCGAATTCCTACCATGACCTTTCATCAAACGCTTGAATGGGATAGCTGTTTGAAAATGGTCACAACAATCTTTTTAATTTGAAAATATCGGCATGATTTCGTCGAATTCTGGGAGCGTCGATTATGTTTTGTCACCATAACAGGCAGGATGAAAACAACCTGTAGAGTCATGCCGTGTCGCTAACGCTGTCAACAAGTTTATACCAAGCCGGCGACCATGGAACAGCTGGATGATCAGCGGTATTAATTCGTTTGTCCCACCACCGGAAGAAATCCAAAACCACGCAAAAAATTGTCAGATTACATTTCGTTTATGAAAACGACTCCCCGAGAGCTGTTTGACGAAAACGGCGAACGTGAGCCGTCTTTGCACGCCGTAAAAGGTCACAAACAGCCGGCGGCATCAAGCAGATCTGATTGACTGGATATTGTTAATTTACAGTATATCATTTATGCACTTGGCGAATTATAACACGTGGCAATATTTCGCCCTAATTATGGCCGCGCTAATTAGTGGGGCCTGCCTAATCAACAGCTCCTCTTAACGACTGCCGCTTGTTGTTGCAATATAGTCCGTCTTCAAAAACGCCGCCTGTCTGATACTATTTAGCCAGACAAATGACTTGATTGTTCATCAATTAAGTCGGCCCAACTAATCTACTCTACTTGCTTGTATATTTTAACTAAATAACTACCTAAAGCAGCTCCACAAACAAACGTGGCGTGGCTGAACCTCCAGATTCGCACTCGCGTGTACGGTAGGTAGCAGAGTGGCGCTAGCAATATCGGAAATTAAATGAGTAATAAATGCGCCGTCAGCCATGTTGAACATCAACAAAAAACGAAATCAGCGGTCAAAATAAATACACAGTTTCGTCAATATTTACGACAAGCGGTGACGTTGGAAAATATGTCCGTGTTATTTTTTGCAGCGTTTTGACCGAGTCAAACATTTGCCTGTTTGATTCACCACAAATTATCGTTAAAAAAAATATGTCCGATACTGACTTGTTTATTAAAGATATACCTAATTTTGTGGTAATCCGTAAATTAAATGTTTATTCCAAAAACACTCAATAAATCTATTAACCAGCTGAAGATGTTTTGGTTCAACTCACCTTCAAATATGCTCGAATCCAGCGAGCAAAAACCAGGAACAGTTAGGGAAGTTCGGTGCAGCGGAACTTTGATGTCCAAAGAGAAAAAATATCACGGAAGCGAACCAACCATTTTCCAAAAATTAAATTTTAAACAACCAGCGCGCGACTGTAAGTTGGACTTGTCCGCACGCAGCTGGAATTTGCTCAGGTTTTATGAATGAAATGAAACTACGAACATTGAGCCTGCGTATCCATATTTATATCCCGGTGAGCGGAAAATTTCTTTAAACTTGCAGCAATTTTCCTAAACAATAATGAGTCTCCACCTTTTATAATTACGTTTCCCCGAATGACTAATCGGCGCAGAATTGGTCCTACCGATGCGGTAAGCACCAAGCACTTTGTAATGGAAATTATTTATAACGCAGAACAGGAAACGTTGACGTTTGACAGATTTGATGACGATGTCCAATATTTTCCATCAGAAAACGCGTTTCTGACAACAACAAGAACTTCTTTAGAGAACAAGAATTCGCAACGATTCGTTCATCACTTCAATTTTCCGACACTGGAGCACGCACTTCTGACAACCAAAAAATATCACGCCACACAAATATGTATTGTGTCTCCATTCAAAAACAAGAAAAGTGTTTTTTCGTGTAATTACAAGTTTTTAAGGTAAACAATCGGCTTTTCTAATGTCGCGAAACCGCTGTTCGGCGTACGCTAATATATCAACTGGTGACTACTCGGTACGTATCAGTAATAGTTTCTTGCGGTGGTTAAATTTATCCCATCCGTTATCGAATTAAAATATCCTCCCTGGATAAGCAGGAACGGAATATGTCCTACAAATTTTAAGAAATATGTTTTGCTCGGATCATTTCCGTTCTTGATGACTTAACCTACTGATCTAATTTCGAGGGTCCACTGTAGAAACAAAACCAAAATCAATGTAATCAAACTCAACCGGACCGAAAGGCAATCAATAAAGCTGTTTTCACGTGATGATGGAGGCGAGCAAAGATATCTGAATGTACCGACCATATCAAGTACCGCAATAGTGCTTTACTGACAGATGCGATTTTGGTTTTTTTTCTGGTTGGTGATACACAATTCATAACAGGATGCTCAACAGGATTTATTCTAAAAATTGACGCGATCAAATATGAATATAAAAATAAACAACCGAGCATGCTCTCTCTGAGGCGGGAAGAGGAAATAGATAAACCACCTAAAGCCAAAACAAAAGTTCTCAGCACCAGTGGTAGCTTCTTTGGCAAGCGAACCGGAAAACGCAAAAAGCAACGTTTATCAAAATCAGTTAGGATTCGTTGATTTTTGATACGATTGTTTGAAAATTACATATTCATCATCAAGGTACCACCAAATTCTATTCAATTTGGTAGCACTGTATGCACATACATAAACTGCGGCAGACAGTCGATGCATAATTTCCATATTTGATGCAAATACTGCCGATTGATAGTTCAGTACTACAGAAACCAGTCAGCGAAACAGCCGGAAAACGTTTTCTAGATACTACATCTCAAGCAGACGCTATGGACATGAAGCAAACATCCCGTGAACCATTTTATTTGTAAAATATTATTGTTACATTACAGATGCCAATTGCCTATCATATTCAATCTGCCGTTCTGTCGGGACGTTTATGCAGAAAATCGCTAAAAAATTCAGTCGAAAAATCCGCAACAAATCATGGCACTTTTCGAACCGGACAGCGGACCGACAACCATAAAAGAATCACACAAAAAACTCAATCATTTCTTACGCTTAATTTTCGGGTGTAAAATGTTTTCTGTTGTGAAAAAGCAAGTTCAGCTATTTTAATGTGACCTTGCCGGCCAATTTCCAGACCCGTCAACAGCGTGCCAACGCAAATAAACCGTCTTACGCAAAAACAACCAGAAAAACAACAGCTTCTGAACCACTCGATCGCAACATTTGTTACCTGATCTGAGCAAGAAACTATCGCGGTCGGGCACGCGATGTGCTCCGATGACGACCCCTTTAAACCAACCAATGTCCGAAAGTATAAGCTTGTACTACTAGTTCATTAAGCTGAACTGTAAGGATAGTTGGCAACGATTACCTTCAAACCTCACTAATCAGATATTTTGGTGCTTGATCAGCTTTCGCGGATCGTTTGTCGCAAGTAATCAACCTCAACTCCCTCCATGGCCATATTTCATCATGTGTTGCTCAGGTATTATTCAAAACAACATGATTGTCATCGAGTACAATACCGGCGAGCAATTTACACCAAATTTTGAAGATGAACGAAAGCACGGACAATAACTGTGACGAGGTACGATATACCAATAAATTATGAATTATATACCGGACTACTTATTTTGCAGACCACGGCTTTGATCAACGAACTGGAAGACATGCGAAAAATGTGTGATAAATTATTGACAAATGACGATTTTTTGGAACTTTCTCAAGGAGATACGGATCCGCAGTCATTTTTCAGCAACGAAATAAATTTACTAAAGGTGGAATTATTCAGCTCATTATAAAACCGTTTTTCATATCGTCGCTTTCTAGGAGCAAATTTCTTTCCTGGCAAAAAGGATTTTGTTGCTGCATGATTCCCAAGAAGATCTCAGGGAGCAAGTGAGATGCTTGAAAGAAAATGCCGCTGAAAATCAGCGCTGTGTGGATTCTGAGAAGCTCTCGCTCCACGACGAACCGAAACTGCATAAAAATAACGTGACCCAATCACTGGATAGCGGATGTAACGTCAGCGGAAATAGTTCGACATATCCTCATCAGAACAATTTGGCCAACGATGATACTCTAAGTGCCGATGCTCTTTCCGACATTGTTGGACGATCCCACGGGAAAACGGTGGTTACGGATGAACGATTATTGAAGCAATTAATTCAAGCAGAAAACAACTTTGGGTGGGAACTTAATTATATACGATCCAGACTCTGCGTCACCAAAGAACCGGAACGGTGAGTCCATTTCACAGAAACGAAATTACTCAAAATATTTTCAGTTGGCTAATTAGAAAATTTTAGACGTTGTAGAATCATCCAGAAAGTACTCTTTCAAAAACAATACACTCAAAAACTTCCGAGTGGAAATGAAAAATCAAAGCATTAAATATTTCAGATCATCGAAAACAAAGTTCGAAAATGTTCGGAAACATCATTCGGCGTATTTAGAAGCTCTGGTGAGATTTATCGAAAAAACTGAGTTTGGGTACGCAACCTCAACGGATGACATATTCTACTCAATCAAGCTATACTGGACGGAAGAGGTGAGGTTCCAACGCGACTGCTCACTTTCACAAAAGCTTTTGTTTTTACTCACAACCTAAGTACCTACATTTCACACGGCCGAAAACGCTTGACTGCTTACATATGGTGTCAAATTTCCCTCACTTTTCAAACAAGTTTTTCTAAGGACGTGATCGACACGTACTTGACCTTTCTAAGAGCCTACCGTGAACCAGCTGCCCGGCTCTCCGAGAAAAATCTCCACACTGAAAAAGACCGGATATCCATCCAAAATTTCTATGGAATCTTATGGCGACATCTTCATCACTCCAAAGCTTATTTTATGGTAAGAACCATTTCAAAGAAAATCAAATTTTTCGTTTCATTCTGATTCTTCCATTTTCAGGGCATCCGGGACGCTGCGTCATCACGGAACCGACACTTGGACGAAATAATCTCAGCAATCAGTTTCATGTTGAAGGTTCAGCAAGACTATCTACTCGAAGGAACATACAACCTTGATCCTCCCAACCGAACGCCGGAAGAGCCAGAATACAGAGCTAACGAATTCAGAATCGGATTCACGGAATGCACATCGATAGAAATCCCCATTTCACTACCTGAATTTGAAACTCCTGGTAAATTTTGTACGGGAAACAAGGAAACGTACGAGCTGAGGGCTGATTACTCATTTTCAAGAACGGAAGCGAAAACCGAGATCTATTCATGGTTCTCTCCAAACAAAGCCATGCAAACGAGGTTGAAATAAATTAAACAAATAAATTAAATTCAACACGCAAGCTTGGACACTTCAACCAGGCCTCGCTACTCTAGATATTAGCGCTAACTCAGAGTCCGTCTGACAAAACCAAGCTAAAACCATTGAATTTTAAAAAACTCGAAATCAAAAAAACAAAACAGAAAAAACGAGACTCAACAGGTAATTACCTGATAGAGAGAAGGTAGAGCATGCTGAGAGAAAATTGCTGAAGACGTCGACCGGTTTTACATGGATGGATTCCGTGGTGGCTCCATCTGCATCGGCATCTGGTAATGTTGCGGGTGCGGATTATTATTCATGTACGCAGCTCTTCGGGAAGCTTCCATTTCCATCTGGTATCTCGCAACCGCATCCTGCTGTTTTTTCCTGTTGTACACCCGAGTCGCAGCTTCTTCGCCGTATTGGATCAAGCAAGGATCACAAGACCACGGTCCTTCCGGAGCGATATCCAGCGGCGGATTGACGCAATACCTAAAAACGTCCAAGTTATTGGAATATTTCAAGCAATCGATTTCGAGGAGAGAAAAACCAGGAAAATCATGCCCACATGTGATATCCGTTATCGCAGTCGTCGCAAAACAGAAGTTTCTCCTAAAAATACCACTAAAATTTCTATTTTTCCGAAGCCGATTACAGAAATGTCATCTCACGTCACTTCCGGCTTGATTGCACAACGAACATCGTTTGCACTCAATGCATTTCCAGGGGTACTGTCGAACCGATTCTCTTTGATTTTTAGAGAACGATAAACACGACGGATGTGCTGGAAAAGTCTGGCATCAAAACGGAACTAAGAGAGCGCGCAATGAACATACCCGAATGTCCACATCCGGCGCATGTAATGAGTTTCTCGCCACGAGGAGCAGGTTTGACCGTCGCTCGCTCTCCTTCGCAAAGGTCACAGTGCATCGTCCTACCATCCCGGTTAATCATCCGATCCGCAGGTTGATGTGTCTGATTTTGTGGTGGGACCGTCTTTGATACTGGCTGTGAATTTCTGCCGTTTGGGTGTTCTTTTGTGACATGATAAGTCAAGCCAGGTCTTGTTTTATACGTCTGGATAAACAGAAAACCAAATTGCACTATAAGAGCATAGTCCTTGCTGCCCGCGTACCATCTGGCAGTAGTTACAAGAATATGGTTTTTCGCTCCCAGCAATTACAGAATAATCGATGTCTTTGCGAGCTTTTCCGGCCTGTAGAAAAAAGGTAATCAAATTTACAGGATAAAATCCGAAGTATTCTGCAGTGAATACCTTTGATGGCTGTTTTGGCGTTTGAGGCTTTTTCTTTTTGGAAGGAGAACCTTCGTAATCCTCTTCATCAAATTCGAAATC
>JAQIWT010000620.1:0-17080 GCA_034696485.1 Isohypsibius dastychi
AATAGAAATGGATAGTGTCTCAACAAATGAAATGAGTCTCACTTTTTGAAGACGTCAAGAGGAACATTCTCCAGCTTAATTTCAGGAGTCGAATCTGGTCCCTCATTCCACCGCTCCAGAAAAGATCGAAAATATGAGCTGATCTTGGTGAGATAGCTTTTGTGGCAAACAATGGCATCTTCGTCCTCTCCTTCACCCCGAACAATAATATGATCTTGCAACCTCATCTTCGAGTATCTTTTGGGGATTTTCAGCGAGACAACCGCGTCGAGCTTCGATCCATGAGCTTCTAATAACGCTTGAAGCCGATTGACATCAAAGTCCTCCCCACCCAGCGCTTCCAGATCACCAAGCGCCGAAAAGATGTTACTGGCCAGTTCAGCTGGAATGAAGAAAAACTGATCAGGCAAATGATATGACAAAACTATTTTAGTCTCGCACACATTTTATCCGCGAAAAATTTATTTCTTCATATTCCAAATAGCGAATGCTAACTAATGCTATTTCATTTCTATAACCCATATATTATCGATTGGTCCTATCGGTGTCGTTCGAAAGAGCTTTGTTCGCATTATTCTGCGACATACAAGCTGCCTGGTTCTGCGATGCCGCATCGGAAATGGCTGTTCCCGAGAAATCCTGATCTTTAATTTTAGGAACACCCGAAAATCCCTTGGCCGGACTTCGTTTGTCTTTGCTTTTATTGGCCGTCACCGGAAGTGCCGGGATAACAGGTGTCGGTTTCTTCGACGTTGTCGATTGTGTAAGGCTGCTCGGTGTGCCGTTGGAAGTCACTCGACTGCGAAGAAGCCTAGTTTCACCTTCTTCGTTGGCGTGATCGGAAGAACTATGCTCAGTCGTGATTTTCTTCGGTGAAAGTAATCGTGCGCCGACGAAGTGGTCTGATCGGGGTCTGGGGATCTCCTTCTCTTCTTCTGAGGATGATGAAGAAGAGGCGGAAGAGGAAGACGATAAAGAATCTTCTATTGAATCAGACTTGTGGAGAGCCGCTCCCTTGCGCTTGCCTTTCGGAGATGAACCTAAAAAAGTGACTTTAAAAACTTTGAAAAATGCACCGGAAGTAAAGACAGAAAGGCGGAACAGTGTACTTTTTCCATCAGGGGAATTCAGACAATAATTAATATCAAGCCAGGAACTTCGAACAAATGAGAAAACGTGATGGAAACGCTGAACTGACTGTGAAGGAACGGCAGGAAATTTCCAGAATTGTAAAAAATTACGTTTTTTGTTCACGTTTTACTTACCTTTCGGTTTCCGGAGTGTTGGCGCTTTGCCAGTAGCTTCAAGAGTTTTCCTTTTCTCAAGAAAATCATCCTCCTCGGAATCCTCGTCTGAAGAGGATGCGGTCCGTTTGGCAGGGGGATTCTTGTTTCTCGTTTCTGAACCTGAAGCTACCCTCCCAGATCGACGCGAACGCGACGAAGTAGTCCGATTCGGGGACTCGTCTGCATAAGCGGACTCCACGTCCAGTTTTTGACGCTTGGCAGCGTTCGATGGAGTCCGACTAGCTGGTTTGCGAGACTTGTTGGAGGTAGGTGCTGCTTCACTTTTTCGATCTGGCTGGACGGAAGTCTTGGCTGCTAAACGGGCACTGCGACGCAACGATGTATCCCTTTCACCAGAATACCCAGCACTGTTAATAACCAGATTCACATTGAGAGGAATTCGAAAAGATGAAAACTTAAACAGGGAAGACAAACTTACTCGGAGGAGCCTGGTCCAGATGACTTGTCAGGCCTGTTTGAAGATGACATCTCAAATCTCAACACAGTCGCTCTGGCTGAACGCAAAGTCGATGAAAACAACTGAAGAATTTCAATTCACAATCTGCAAACAGGAACTGCACTCAGATTAAAGAATTACAGCACGGATCGAAATTCGAAATATTCAATGAATTTAATTCAGCTCAGTCCACGAGGAATGAAACTGCACTGAACGTTTGCTCGACGGGGAGACAAACATTTCCCAAATTTCAAACTTCGAAATCCGACACGCACACAATAAATCCTCTAACACAGCTCAACATGACATTAATTTTTATCTAAAAAACGCGATTCGAAGTTAGACATACAGATATCATAAAATAAAACGTCTGCCAGCCGAAAATATCGTTCAAGCCTTCGTTTATTCTCATCTTGTGACCTTACAAGTTCGTGACTCATCTCGTCTTACTCTCATACGATCCTCTTGAATTAGTGCACACGCTCGCTGGAGGTGTTCCCTGTAGAAGAGTTCAGCAACATCAAGCATTCAAAATGGACAAGGAGAAAAATCGGAATTTTTTCGCAATGAAATAATGAAGTATTCGCAGGGGAGGGAAGGCATGTTGTATGAAGGCAGTCTGTGATATGATCGTACCGTACCGAGCGAGCCGTGAGCTGGTCAACGGCTGGACCAATCATATTAGCCACTCAACGAATCAGCTCCTCCTATTCTCAAGACAGCGATTCGGCCTCTTCGAACAATTTGCTCATATCTTGTGTGAACAATGATAAAAGTTCAGAGGAAGATCTTATCGCCGAGTTCATGAAAAAAAAAATCCCCAAAACTTTCGAACCCAACCATAATTTTTCGGTTTCTTTTATTGATTCTGATGGCAACAGTTATGCATTTATATTGTACGATATATAATAATGATAATGATACAATATTCTCAACTGCTCTAACCCGTTTTGATTTTTAAAGAGTAGCAACCAGCGCCGTCTTCCACGCTATATCCAAGACTATTTCCCTCCAGTTCCCAGCGTCTACACCTTCGAGCAGACGCCCGTCCAAAAACAGAACAAGCTCGATTACAAACAAGCTCGCGAACGAATCGCCACGGAACGTCGCCAAATCGAAAAGTCCCTCCACGCATTCCATCATCGCATCGTTGGTCGCTTCAACTCCCCCTTCAATCTCACGGACCCCTCATTCTCTCTCTTACCCGCAACTTATCACCAAGAACAGCCCTCGTATCTCCCCGCATTGATCCCCTCCAAAGTGGAAGATCGAAGGAAGGAGGAACCGACTCGGAAAGAAGCAGAGAATCAGAAGAGACGAGAAGCGAAGGAAGATGGCGGAATGAGGGAGGAACACCCGAGAAAGTATAAGAAACATGGAGTTAAGAAGGAGAGAGAGAAGAAGGAGCCTAGGAAGACGAGTGGAGTGCGCAAGTCCAAGAGTCAGCGCGCTAAGGAGGATGGAGTTATGGAAGATTCTAATTCGGTTGGAGGGGTTTTTTCTCCGGGCCAGTAGTCGTTCAACATCCATGTTTTATGCTGGAGAGCAAGATAGTTCATTCTCTTTGTGGAGGCTTATTGGAAGTTCTATATGTGCTTCTGTCTAAGTGCTTCTTTTATGTCGTCGGTTGTCGAGAAAGAGTCCAAGGGAATAAAAAAGAAAATGAATGATTGAGTTGGAGTTCTTCACCTATTATAGAGTGTTGCAGCTTCTTTTACTGAAAAGTGAAAATAATATTTTTATCTACGGGTCGTGCTGGTGCAATATTGACGAACAATTGAGGGGGAACAATTCCCCCTTCTAACGAACAATTAACAACAAATTTAACAATAGTTCACGGTTCCATTACATTCTGGTGGTGGTCCTAGGGAACATGGGGGGGGGGGGGGGTGGCTTGGCTCATTCTTGTCTGTTCGAGTAATCTGTTGTATGTATTCACCTTTTAAGGGATCACGTTGAACAAATACAAATTCCAATGACTAGTTTGGGACAGCTTCAGGACTTGTCCGTTCGAACCGCTTTCGGTAGTGGTCAACAGGATTGCGTTGCTATGATACTATCAATATCATTGGAGATCTTTACGATCAGTCTCTGGAGACGGTCTTACGGATAGTGCAAGTAAGACCTTCAATCCCACTATGACGGAACAGAATAAAGGGGTTCGGTCAAGTTGCGAATTGCTTGAAAAAGATGGCGATAGCTGCTTGCTTCAAGGTCGGCATCATAGGGGCACTCTAAACAAGGAAGCCGGGACCGACTGCCACATTGATTTGATTGATTGATTGACTGCCACATTGCCAGATTTGTCGACAAAAAAAGCTTGACTAAAGCTTGACTAAAGCTTGCTTAAATATCCCTAAATGGGGAAATCCTGCACATGGTCCTTTCTTGCGAAGAAAGATGGACATGACTGAAAAATGTACGTCTTTCACCAACGCAGAAGAGTGTCTGATCAACATGGAGCAAGCAGATTGTATATCTGAATGAAAACAAAATATCCCATGGTTATTGCGCAGTTAAATTGGTCAGAGTATGGGGTCTTACGAACTGATCCTTTTCGTAAGTGCAACCAGTGAGCACTTCTGTACACGTAACCCGGATGTTAGGCGAGGTTTGCGTTGGATATGGAGTGGCGTTCGAATCGAACTGAAGGAGACCGTCCGCGCCGACTCTGAGATAGCTGACTGCAGCACCCCCGGTGACCATAGAGAATGTGCAAGTGCTCTCCCCCATGCTCGCGAACTGTACAAAGGAGAAACAGGCCAGATTTTCGGCGCTGATTTTCGATTGGCTTGATTTTCTTTCTACCTGAAATTCCAAGTCTATTTTCGCAATGCCGTTGGCGTCGAAAGGACATATCTTTTGTCCGCCGCCAAGGAGCTTGAAACCATATGCGTAGTATAATCGCGCTACCTGTAACTAAAATTGCTGAAACCGATAGAAACTTCATGGTATTTGCGGTCCTGCATTTGTGACGATTTTATTGCTGCCGCCCAAAGCATCAGTGCAGACAACGGTGACTGAGTCCAAAATTCTGTCAAACGACGCCGGGGGTGGAGTAACATCAGAAATATCATAGAATAGGTTGTCAGCTGGGTCAAATTCCAAAAAATCCAGGGGGGTGTTCATGGCGTCCGTGAACTTGCAACTGAGAGCTCCTACAGCGCCAGTCGGCTAAGGAAACCATTAATCACCACACTATGTGCGATTCGGCATTATTCAGGTATTACTATGATGACGTAATCAGGAGCATAGGCGCAACCGAGTGTATTTTCTCTGTTGAGTTCAATGCTGAACGTTTGTGGCTTACATGTGGTGGCCATAGTAGTGGCAGCACAGAGTTCTGTAAAGGGTGAACAATTTGCCAAGCCAGCAACTAATCAGTAGCTGTCTTTCTTACTCTGAGTGCATTTGGATGGATCTCCGCCATAATAACGATTCAGCCATTGACAGTCATACAAACTCAGCTTGTCATCCATGGGGATGTATCCCGGCAAGGTCCCAGGAACGATGGTGAATACCGGGTCACCGTTAGAGAAATCCAAAGGCTGCAGTGTTAGATTAACATTGTTTACAATAACGACGTGACCCTTCCCACTTTTTCTACCTGAGCGTGTGTGATCGAACAAAAGTCATAGGCATATGTGGTCCAATTAGCTTGAGTGTTGTCGAATTTGTTATAAGCTGACGCAGCCTGCAAGAAGACCATGCTTTGCTTTTCCATTTTACCAAAGGTCACTTTTATGAGACAAACCTGAGCAACTAGGTTAGCCGTATTGACGGTGATGTGCGAGTCACGATCACCACGTTGATACTCATTCTTCTTGCCAATGACCAGGGTGAACATTTTGACCATGCCTCGAAGTGCTCCAGGCTTGCCATCTTTTGTGACATTCAGGCATCCAGTTGGGCCGCGGGAGATGGTCATGACTTGCTCAGGGGTGGAGAGCAGGGCCACCTAGTGAAACGCGTTTGAGGGCTAGCTGATGGGGGGGGGGGGGGATGTCAGGTTCTTGATATTACTTTTTGACCTGTCCACGATGAGCAATAAGTTGCTTCCGTTGTCTGTCTGCAAACTGACTGATGAGCTTCTGCAAAAGTCATCTGGAACTTCTCGGCTTACCCTGCATAGAAAGGCTGCACGTGAATTTTGAATTTTGTCGACGAGCACGCAACTTCTTGGAAGCCTACGACAAAGTTGGTACCAATATGCACCTGTGCAATGGCCTTGGTGATCATGTTCTTTTCTTGCAGAGCTAAATGTATGACAGAAAGGTCACCACCGATTCAGATATAGCCAGGCAGTCTAGCGTACTGTATGCAGCGTCCAGACAATATCTATTAAAGAGTACACTTGAGTATGGTAGGAATCAGTGACAGTAACGTAACTCACGGAATTGGACCAGCAGGCCATTTCTGGAACTGGATGTCTTTGTTTATCGTTCGCAAGTTTCCTCCTTCGGTTTGCCCAGCTGAATAATAACAAAACCCTAGCTCTATGAACTGCATAAAACACGTCATGTTGCTCTTTTACCGAAAAGCGGAGAGAATACAGAAGGCGACTGCAACAACAAGGTCAGCCATTCTTTTCAGGTGGTAACTTCAAACTTCAATACGAACACTCCGTGCGATATCCCTAGCTTGCCACTGAAAGCAGCATGGGTATTGTACTTATATGAAAGCAGCGCTAGAAAAGATTCAGAATAAAAGCTCTGACGGGCCTTAATCCATGATGCACATGAATATGTCAGTGGTGAATTAAAAATTCTACGTACGAAGCTAAAACGTTTCTCCCTTTTGAGTACCCAAATCATCGATAAACGCCAGCGTATTGAGAATTATAGCAAAGTTGCAGCTGAGAAATGTATAATTTACATATTCATCTCGCTATGATATTCAGTCTGCCAGTAAGCATGAATTGAACTGGAATTGATTTTCAGTTTTTTTTTTGGGGGGGGGGGGGGGGTTTAAACGGCCCACTCCAGGCCAAATGGTCCTCGAAATCTCCAAATATTGAAATGTTTTTCTTTGTTTTCGAGGTCAACGGATAGATATTTGAGCCGGAAATATGCCCACCTGTGAGCATATAGAAACCTAGGTATATTTTTATAACTTGTCTGTGGAAACGTCAACAGTTGAGCGACAAGTGGTGATATTTGGGTTTGAAAATGCTCGAATCTGAAGAATAAAAATACTAAAAATAAAAAACTACGTCAAGGAAAATAAGAATAAGAAGTCAAGTGAAATAATTCAGCGAAGAAGCAAAATTACAAATCTAGAATTCCGCCAAATCACACTTGAAAGGTGGCTTGAAGCGTGTGGGCTGATTTAAGCAAACAATAACCTACACCTCAAACCTCCATTTTTAGAACCCGCTAAATCGCACCCTCCCAAATGTGCTATTAGGTGGTCAATATCAGTGTTGGAGTGCCACTTTTGCGATTCATAGCCTCGCTCCTCACAAGTGAATATTGGTGCGAAAATGGTTGATGGGATTGGGAAGATGGCTGCCTGGCACAATTTAGTGAGTTGTCCTCAATACAAAATCAAGAGGGACGAGCATGCTTATATTCAAGTTTATGCTTATATTCATTAAGTTCATGCTTATATTCAAGAAGTTCAATACGACTGCGATCTATTTGTAAACAAAGGCGGAGCATAAACGACGTCACCCAGGTGACGTTACGGAACCGGCAAACCATCCTCGAAAGCGTACATTCCGCAAAGCGAAATGAATCAAGTTTGGACTCATGTCAAACATTTCATTCGAGGAAGTCAGGCAAGTCTGGAACGAGAACAATCAAATTAATTACCCAATAACTCAACGAATCTCTTGTGAACTTGCAACGGGAGCCGGCTTTCGACGTGGAAGTTCGACGCATCAAATGAGCACGGTAACTTTCTCGACGTACACGATGGATGATGTAACAAACTGGTCGTCATTAATAAAACTGAGACGATTATCAGGCCTTTTGGCAAAATTAAAGGTATGCAGAATTTCGACTATAAAAGCAACTAGCAGGACCTGCATTAAATATCAAGCCTTCCTTCCATTCATTTACTCTAATTTTCTCTTCGTGTTCTTACCAGACAACTCAGCAATTATGCAATCTGTTGTACTCCTTTCTCTCATCGCCTTCGCTAGCGCAGCGGTATGTTCAGCTGATTGCTTATCGTGACCTTTCTTTCACCTCTACCAGTGAAGACAACAAGTCTGGACACTGCTGGGGTTTGCGTAAAACTCTGGACACCCCTACTTTTTTGATCTGACTGGGATAAACTAAATGTCATTCGAAACATCTCTTCAAGATCTATCGCATGCGACATTAAACGGCGAAAAATCAAAAGCGAAAAAACAGCATCCTGGTAAACTTTTACCGAAATATTGCTTGATTGACATGTAATCCGCATGAAAAACCTAGTTTTTTTTATCGAAATGGCCCACACGACATCAACAATGACATTTTAACTCATTTCTTTGAGAATCAAACTCGCGCAGACTTTCTGAAAGGAGAAAGAGCAAGGTCAAGAAAAACAGTCTTGCTATACCTGCGCGCTTCGCTGCCCGCTTCGCTTTTTTTGTCGCGATTTGACTGATAATTTGTTTTTTTCAGTCAAAATGGTGAAGAAAAACAGAATTGAACTGAATGTCCGAGCAAAAAAGGCAGACGGACTTGTTTACATCGTTCTGGCATCGCGCTTGGTCGTGCGCATGAGCCAAACAATGCAAAATCAATCAAAACTTTGGTGGTCAATAACTCATTCCCAAATACGTATTTTTGGCAGTTTTTCATATCAATCGATAGATCTTGAAAAGATATTTTGAATGATGCATAGTTCATCCCAGTCAGATCAAAAAAGTATGGGTGTCCAGAGTTTTACGCAAACCCCAGCATTGTCCAGACTTGTTGTCTTTACTGGTACCTTTTTTGTTGTCAACAGGTGTATGGTGGCGAGCAGACCCCCAAAGTATGGAGTGCTCTTCGGATACTGCGCGGAGGAAAAGATATCACAACCGAAGAACAACAGGATCTGATCGCCAACGCTGTGGCTGGACGTGATTATCCCGATAACAAAGTCGTCCCAAACACCCTGGATGCCTTCGACTGCTCCAAGAAAGCTCAAGCTGGATTCTATGCTGACTTCAGCAAGGAGAGCAGATGCCAGGTTTTCCACCGTTGTGATGTCAACGGGCAACTGACATCTTACGTCTGCCCCTCTCTTTCGGTAAGAGTTCCGTGACCTTTGTAGTATTCGGCTTAGACCTTTGGTATTTCTCAGGTCTTCAATCAAATCACATTGGTCTGCGACTGGTTCTTCAACGTCGATTGCACACGTGATCAAGTTCTGAGCTTTGAGAACTACTCCAACAGCCGACTTTACCAGGAAACCGCCAAACTCCTCGATGACCAACTTGTTCTATAAACTTCTAAACCAATCTGCTTCTAGTCTTTCACAGTTTGGCATTCTTTGCTTGTGCTCAAAGCTCATTTGTTCTCCTTCGTTTAGTAATCATGGCTCAATAAAGCTAAAATCCACCTCACAAAAAACTTGATGTAAGCTGACTTCCGAAATCATCCTAACCCTTTGGCACACCGATTTCCAGTAACTTCTTGGTTCACGAAACTTGTGTTCATTTCGATCTGCATGAATGCCACCCATTGCCACCCATTGCCGCAGAAGGTTCTGAGGTGAATTAGAAGGGCTTTGAGCGTAAAACCAAATCCTAGCGCGACTGGCTTCGCTCTTGCGTTGCTTTTAAGAGCTTGATATCGAGACTGTGTGTCGATAAGCTGCCAGGAAGATGGAAAACGATATCTTGAAGTCTCTCACCGATTCTTTACTTTGGTACTACCTCGTAGTCTTTCGCAGTTTGGCATTCTTCGCTTGTTCTCAAAGCTCATTTGTTCACCGTTGTGCAGTCATCGTATGGCTCGGTAAAGAATAAGATCCAGCTCACAGAAAATCTGATGAAAGCCGATTTCCGACGCGAAATTTTGTGGCCCTGACATCGTCGACAGCGATATGCGGTATTCCCGCTCTCGCAGCATGATCATAACCCTCGACCAACTAGGTACAGAAAACAATCCCGGTCAGCGCACAGCTAATCACAAACTGGAATTTGTGTAATAGCTTCCATTCCGCTAACCAATAGCTATGCAGAACAAAAACAATTTTAGGTACTTCGTCTCAAATACGGACATGTCCAGATTTCATCAACCATAACACGAAACTCGAACTGTCACGAGAAATTCTGCGTAGAAACACGTTTCCAAAACAGAGCGCCTCAAAAGAACTCCCCATAATCAATCTAGCCCGAGTTGTTTCTTCGCAAAATTCAGCGCCGGATACTGACGAGAAAATCCAGGAAGGTTGCTCTTAATAGGCTCTTTCAACATCAACTTCAACTGCGCTTTCTACGCCCTCGCTTCCTTAGATTCAGCATTTCGTTTTGAGCCATCATGAATATCCAACTGAACTTTCTCATCTTCATCAATCGCCAAATCAGCATCCTCCGCCGTTTTCAAATACCATTCATCTTTTGAAGACTCTTTTCGTAAAGTATGCTCCACCGCATCAATTCGCCTGGCCAACTCAATCCGCTCTCTCGCAGTTCGCATCAACTAAAAACACAAACATCTGTAATATCTGTAACATCTGTAACCGATCACTCTCGTACTATCGCAGTTGTGGACATTGTTGACCTTATTCAATATTTAAAAAGTGTGTGTGTCGTAAAAAGCCATATATAGCCACTTGCCTTGATTATAGTAAATAATGACCACGATCGATAGAGTTTGTTGTTACGAAAAGCGTTGTTCGGAAAAAAAGACTGGTTGTGCACAGCCAGAAACTAGATGCCATCGATTTGATCATTAAAACATCGCCGACTCGGATTTCATCATTCTCTGGTGTCCAATGTCGTCAAGACATTTCAGGCAACAGTATTTCAATTTTTGAAACTTTCGCTGTTTGACCTTTTTCCACTCTATCGCAATATAAGATTGTCATTCCACCTTGTCAAGTGATCAGTCCCATCTATTATGAACGGCTCTATTGAACATCACACGACTCCAAGCAGTCACATCTCGGCCAAAGTCAAAGTCAAATACCGTCCTGGAATAACCATCATCTCGTTCCTCCAATTCATGAGCGGTTTACTCATGCTCAACTTTGAAGCTATTTGTAAGTCACTCTTTCAACAAAAACCATTCAAATCACTTAAAAATCTGCTTAGGTACGGTTCTATATCGGGTCTCTGACAAAAACTTCCTGAGCGGTGTTGAATATCTGGGAATGGTAGTCGGGGTCTCCGCAATGGTGACCAGCATTTTCGGGAAATTCGCCACGCGCCGTTCAGGGCCACATGGTTTGCGAATTTGCTCCCATGTCTGCAACATCGTCTTCACAGTCTTCCTCTCCGTGGAGACATTCGCCATGGCCTGCATCTCAGCAGCTCTTCTCGCACTCTACACCATCTCCTGGGATGCAGTGCTCGAGTTTGTCAATCGTGTCAGTCAGTCAGTAGAACTCAACTTGGAAGTCGGTACAACAACCACAACAATCCGCAGTGCTTCTTCGGCACCGCCTGTCAACCCTCTTTTGGCGCAGGAGTTGAAACGTGACTTTAACCTGCTGGTTGGGTTACGGTGTGTGTTGTTTGCGTTGTACTTGTCCATGTTTGTTTGCTCGGTGGTGTCATCGTGCTTCAGCTGTTGCAATTACTGTAAGTGCTGGACGAAAGATGCGGGAGATCGAAGAGTGTCGCATGTGGAGACCCATATTCATGCTCATCCACCTCATCATCATACAGTCCCTCCAATCAGACAGGCTGTGACCAAGATGAAACCACCGGATAGCGTCACCGGGAATGACTTGCTGAAGACAGTGGTTGAGACAAAGAAAAATGCTGGTAAAAAAGCATCCAGTGGTAAAACGACCGTTGCATGACCTTTTTAGTTCGGTGTGTTTACACGGTATGTGTTGCTTTTTCCCAATCTGTTGGAGGCAATCGATAAGAACATATCGTGTAACCAGAATCAAGGTGGCTGTTTTTTTATCAAATTGTTGACTCCATAACTGAGCCTAAAGCAACATGGGGCGCGTGATGATATGCAAACAGTGAGGTGGTAGGCGAGAAAAGGCATAGATGTGCTCACAATTCCTGGTTGGTCTCAGATTTCTGGAAAATGAGGACTGAGCTGTGTCACTGGGTCATATCGTTGAGTTCACATGTCTTCCCATCGATTTCGTGTCACATCGCTCCGTTCGATCTAGGAGAAAGCAAAAAAGCCCGACAAGGCTGGTTATCAGCTACGGGAGTTAGTATCACTAGTATAAATTCGGAATTCAGTCGTCAAACAGGTTACTCCCAGTTAGGGCAAAGGAAAGTGTGTCTCCAGTAGACGCGACGGTTAGAGCTTCTGGACGCATGGACATCGCACTGAGACTTTGATGATACTTTATTTGGTCAGCGCATGTCTTCTGACTTGCCCCCACTTTGTCATCAGTAGCACGCTGTTTAGCTGGAGAAGACTGATCCACGGAAATCTTGTGTCTCTGTACTGTAGAAACTAGAGAATTCAATTACCGAAGTGAAACCTGACTGGAACGGCAACTATTCAGCGTCTCTTGTGTACAGAGTATTTTTCTGAATACCCGATGATTAAAACTAGCACCGCAAAACTAATCTCGGTATAAGATAGATAAAATCTGTGGCATCATTACACACGGGTTTGATCGTTTAAAACAACTGAGCCGTTTTGTGTGGAAACCGAAGATATGAGGGGGTGTGTTCCAGTTGGGCCGAAAATATCGGTGCTTGTTTGGTTTGGTACTGGATATGGAGCTGAGTGAATGCCCCCCAAGCGTTCCTTTCACTTCCCCAAATTCACGGACGAACCTGAACACGTCATGCTCCCTCGAAATTTATCCCACGTAATATTTAAAAAACGAGAAACTACGTAAAGCTCCATGACAAACACAACATCAGCTACAAAGACCAGAAATACATGACGTGTGGTTGCATGCGATATGCTCCGCAACAAGTGCTAAGTAACTTTACGGTACGTACTGTAGTTTACAACAGGTTGGATTTATGGAAGCTACAATGATGCGGATCAATGCAACCAACGCCAAGAATAGTGCAGCTTTGTTTTCAGTTGTGCACAAAATTGTTCACATGGTCTGAGAACAAAGACTGCTTGTTACCCGGGAAAATCCAGAATATTGCACAGGTCTTGTTCATCTCGGAGTAGCCGCTCTCTTAGTTTTCTCTGAAAAAATTCGGAAGCTAATTGCCTGAGGGCATTTAAAAAAATTCGGTACAGAATGACAACTCAAAAACAAGAGCCTCATTCCGCGCGCAAAGGCACAATCCTCTATCAAGGCTATACAAGTGACAGCCAGTATGCTAATTTGTTTTCGATTGCATCGAACTTGTTAAATATGCATGAGCCAATTATTCATGGATACAATTCCTCCCTGGATCTGCTGATGCAGAAATCAGCCAGTCAGTTTGGTTATCGTGGCAATCGTCTTTGCCCTCCACCTCCATTGCTCGTTAAATTCGTTTGAATTGCAATGTCGATGTCGCAAAAACCTCGTTTCTTGTCAGATCATCGTAGCCTCTACAAAATGGGATCAGGAATCCTGTTCGTTCTTCTTGTTTCGGTTGTCTCTGTTTTACTCGTGTGCGGTGTGGACGATTCGAACAGTGAGTGATTTTGGTCTTGAACAAAAGCGGATATGTTCACAACGTGGTGAATGGTTTGGCCGCGGTAAAATTTTGTGGAAAATCGAACCCGCAAAACTGGTATGGACAGTCTCTCATCTTGTTTAATTGCAGAGCACAAAGACCATTCCGGTTTCCAGTCGTTGAACTCGTCCAGTTTTCACGGGATTCGAATCATCACCGACTCTCACGAACCCGGTGCGGCCTGGCGATCATCGGTTCCATCGTTCGAATCCTGCGCAGAACAGTGTATTGAGGCTTCTCTCGACTGCAAACTGGCGCAATACGATGAGGATGCCGGAGTCTGTACTATTTTGAACAAAACCGGGGATTTCAACTTTGTCGTCAATTCCCGTTTTTCAATCTTCAGCCCGGTCGCCAAAAATTTTACCAGACTGCCCGGTTTCCGATTTATTGGACATGAGATTTCCCATGGGAATCGACCTCTACGAGTTTATTTGAGTCATGTGTGGACTGTGGAATTATGCATGCAGCTTTGTCTTGTGCATCCGAATTGCGCAATCGCTTCTTATGAAAGCAAAGCTGAAGAGTGTCAACTACTCAGCGCCGAAGTCCAGGGGTTTCCCGTTGCAGACAACAATTCCCATTCGGTGTTTTTCAAGTGGTTGCCATTAAAGCCTCGAACCGGAGCGAGCGCACTTGGCGAAATTCCAACCCAGCTGTTCACTGAGACAACCGGTAAGAAATGAGAAGACTTAACTTGATCATTCAGTATGTTACCCGTACTGTGATACTGAATACCCGGAGTCCTTAAGCGAATTCTTACAAGCACCGGTATCAAGGACCGTTCTGTCTCACCGTATCGCTCTCGTAACTCACTGTCAAAATATTTCTTCCCTGTATTTTTGTCTCCCCCCCCCCTCAAGGGTGGGGGGGGGGGGGGGAGGACCTCACAGCGTTCATCGTAATCGATGTCCTAGAAAATCTGCTGAAAGGTTTTGAAAAGTCTGCCTGGCGTCTATCAAATTTCAATGGGCCCATTTGCAAATCCTGCCTCCCAAAAGGTTTTGAAAAAAGTCTCTCTGCTCTCTATCAAGCTGTGACGTCATGATACGTACGTATGTTACGTACGTATATTACGTACGTATGTTACGTACGTATGTTACGTACGTATGTGACGTACGTATGTTACGTATATTACGTACGTATGTTACGTACGTACGAACGTACGTGTGTCACGTACGTATATTACGTACGTATGTTACGTACGTATATGACGTACGTATGTTGCGTACGTATATTACGTACGTAGGTTACGTACGTATATTACGGACGTATATGACGTACGTAGTATATTGTGTACGTATTTTACGTACGTATGTTACGTGCGTGTATTACGTACGTGTATTAAGTACGTGTATTACGACGATTTCGAGGCCTTGAAAAATATCGTAAAAAGGTTTTAAAAAGTCTGCCTGGCCTCTATCAAATTTCAATGGGCCCACTTGCAAATCCTGCCTCCCAAAAGGTTCTGAAAAAAGTCTCTCTGGCTTCTATCAAAATTTACGTAATTGAAGTGACGTTACAACCAGAAGTGACGTCACAACCGGGAGTGATTTTTTTTGCCGTTACCGAGGCCCTAAAAATTTTTGTAAGAAGGTTTGGAAAAGTCTGCCTGGCCTCTATCAAATTTCAATGGGCTCACTTGCAAATCCTGCCTTCGAAAAGGTTTTGGATAAGTATCAGAATGAAAGATGGTGGGGGGACATTATACTCCCATGGCGAATTATCACAAGCCTCCAAGGGCTTTTGAAGGTATACTTGGAAGCGGTTTCTCGAATACTCAGTTCTGGATTCGAAAGTCGTTCCGTTTTTGCGGCCAAAATATTCCTGGTTTTTACGGCCAAAACATTCCTGGGAGACTGTAGGAACTTTGGATAGCAGCAAATTCAGTAATCTGGATCCAAGATTCAGAGCTGATATGTGTATCAGCCATCCTGTTCGAATTGTTCAGTGCTTTTATATAGTTTCTGGTAACAGAATCTTTGTATACCAATTGTTTTGTAATTCGAGTGACCACGTTATATCCTTTGTACTGAGCGAGTTTATATTCCGAGTGGATATCGATGAATGTAGTTCTGAATGAGACAGTGCAGTTTTTGAACATGTCTAATCTTTCTTGTATGCGTATTTGCTCACTGTGTGTTTATTGTTTGCAGATCGGTCTACAAACCCTGAAGTCCTGACAAGCGGTATCTATGGAAAAGTAAAGCTTGCCGTTTCCAGCTCCACCACTGAGATGTCAACTAGCGACATGCGTACCCCAGGAAATATGTCACAGTCGCAGTAAGTACTTTCCGCATTTTTTGGTTCTGAAATGTCCTGGTCAGTGAGACGTTACTGAAGTCATCGGCGTTTTGATTTTCACAAACATCCCAAGCTGAACCTGAACAGCCCAGTCTCCCGAACTTGACCAAACCGAAAATCTAAACCAAAATCTAAACGCTTGGTGTATGTCAAAATATTACCGGAGGAAAGGAAAGTAATAATATTCTGCTCTACAGGGATGCCCGTAAACGACAAAACGCTGGATGTAATATCCGCATCAGATCTTCTCCTGCGAAGTTTGTGAAAGAAGTTGCGAGCGAAAACGAGTGTAAGCAGTTGGCCGAAGGGGAATGCCATATTGAATCTCCCTCCCGCTGTCAGGAGGGGCATTTCGCAGTTTTCTGCTCTAATCGATCAAGTCGCTACGACATCGACGACTTTCTTCTGAAATTCTATTGGGCCTTGCCATGTAGTCCAATCGGATTAACTAAAGAGGGGAATTTCGGGAAATATGATCTGATCTTTGACCGACATCGTTTTGAAGACCGAATCGTTCATCTTCGAATATTGAGAGCTATAAATCTCAACCTGGGCGTGATTCAACGTGCCGAGCTGCGAAATTTGTTGGAGTTGGTCATTCAAGATGGCATTGGAGGTGTGACCATCACAAGAGCAAATCTTGGCGGGATGAGAAGTCTCCGTATACTACGTATCTTGAATACTCCAATCGAAAACCTCGAGAAAGGTGCGTTGGAAGCCCTACCAGCACTGAAGCAACTGGTATTGGAAGAAGGGATATTCGTCTTGCCCATCGGTTCACCCACGCCAGTAATTACATCCAGTGCAAGTGAATCTGGCTTGTCTAGCAGGTGGATCAGCGTGTTCAAGCTCCACTGTGACCAGGAATACGCCTGGCTGAGAAAATACTTGGACGATCACCCGCAACTAACTGTCCCTAGAGCTGAAGGAGAATTATGGCGAAAGGACGATGCGCCGGGTTTTCAACGCGCAGTCGATCGAACGACACAAGGCATATCCCTTGTGGTTGATTGCGGAAACCGAACAGTCCATGGAAGATATCACCGGATGCCCATTTCCTCTCCTGCGCCGGACCAAAGTAGTGACTCAGTATTGGGCCGCCTTGGGGGCGGTGTTACGCCTTCTCCGCTTTTCTCGCCCGTCCCGCTTTATCCAGACTAAACGGTATTAAGGGGGCATCCACATATTACGTTGCAGATTGAGAGACGCTGTCTTTCTGGATCTTTTGATTAAAACTGAATTTAATTAACGGAGTTCATTTCGATGTTTTCCTGT